>PVKE010037196.1:0-15988 GCA_004027555.1 Craseonycteris thonglongyai | reverse complement strand
CCCGCCCCGCCCCCGGCCCGCCCCCGGCCCTGCCTGAGCGTGGCCGCCCCGCCCCGCCCCGCCCCCGCCCCGCCCCCGGCCCTGCCTGAGCGTGGCCGCCCCGCAGAGGCGCCTGGCCCGGGCGCAGCAGTACGGGGCGCAGGCGTCCGAGGTGCTGCTGCAGTGCCTGCAGGTCGCCCTGGGCACCGGCCTCCTGGACGTGGCGGCGGCCGCCAGCCTGGAGATGGTGGAGTGCGTGGGCGCCCTGGACCCCGCGGCCGCCTGCCAGTTCCTGGCGCTGTCGCAGGTGCGGCGCTGGGCCCCCCGCGAGCCGGCCGTGGGGGCCCCCGACGCGGGGCTGCGCCGGCGCCTCGGCCCCCGGAGGGCGGTGGGGGGCCCCGAGCCCAGCGCCACCCGTGTCCTCGTGCTCCGGGCTCGGGACGGCGCCGGCGGCGGGGGCAGCGGGCGCCTGAGCAGCCCCGTGCCCGGTCGTTTCAGAGCTGCGCGGCCTCGGAGGACATGCGACGCGTCCTGCTCGCGGCCTCGGCCGACACCAGCCGCTCAGAGCCGGCGGCCCTGCTGCAGCTGCAGCACCGGCTCCGGCGCCAGGCGAGGACCGGCTCCGGGCTGCTCGCCCGCGTGGAGCGCAGGCTGGCGGCCACCTCCAAGGTGCCGGCGCCGGGACGCGCCCCGGGCTGGGCAGGCGCCCCCACCCCACCCGAGCGGCCCGGCCCGGCCCGGGGGGCCCGCGAGGCCTGGGCAGCTGTTGGCAGGTCGCGGTCACACCCCCCTCCGGGGTCGTGCGGGTGGGAGTGGGAGCGGGGGTGGGGCATTTAAAGAGACAGGACTGGAGCGGTCAGTGCGTCACCGAGAGCCGCGTTCCCTCCTTGCCCTCTGGGTGGCTTCCGTGGTCACTGGCGTGGCCTCCCCTCGGGGGGCCCCCTGTGCACTGTGGGGGCCCAGCAGCGTCCCTGCCCCCTGCCCAGAGGTGACGGGGCCCGTGGCTGAGAGCGATGCCTTCGCCCCAGGGGGGCCCACGCCCGTGGGGGACGCGAGAAGCAGGAGTCGCGGGCGCTGCCGCGGCCTCACTGAGCGAACAGCGGGGCGGCGGTGCCCACGAGCAGCCCCTGCTCCTGTGCGGGTGGTGGACACCAGGGCCACCCGCTCCCTGTGCCCCCAACTCCGCCCCTGCTGCTGACGAGCTCCGCACCCAACTCAGGAACTCGGGGGGAACAAGTGCCCGCGTCCTGAGCCCACCCCGGGCCTCCTGCCCTGAGGACACGCGGGGTCGGGCCCGCGGCCACAGCCAGCGCACGTCACAGGGAAGCGGGAGGGAGGGACCAGCCAGGGAGCAGCGAGACGTCTCGCCCGAGAGCGGACAGACCCGCGGCCCCTGGCTGAGTTGCGTGCCCCCGGGGTCACCGGCTGCTTTGGGGAGCGGCGGGGACCGGACGTGACGGCTCGGACGGGAGGCAGCCAGCGCCTGAGGCTGACCCCTGGGCCCGGGCGCAGGCCGGCCGCCACCCCGGCAACGGCTGCTGATTCCCGGGCCACGTGGGGTTTGCTTGAAAGCTGCCAGGGGGCAGCGGCGCCTGGGAGACAGAGGCACCCCTGGGAGGAGGCAGCCTCAGGACCCTGGGCTCCGGGCTGTTCCCGGGGGGACCTCGCAGTGCTCCTGGCTGCGTGACTGAACCAGAGGCAGCGGCGGAAATGCCACCACCGGGGAGCAAGGCCGGACGACGGCGAGAAGCCTCCGAAAAGCCGGAGACTTTTCACCCGAGTCCCCAGGGGGGCTGAGAGGACACAGGGGACATGGCCGTGGGGAGGGGAAGGTGGGCGGCCGGCACTCGGGCACCTGGGCAGGTGCGTTGGCACCGCCGTGCCCTCGGAAGCCAGCGGGCAGCAGCCACTGAAGCTGAGCGTGGGCGTGTTCAGCCACTGAGCCCCCCGAGCCCGCAGGACTCCCCCGGGGCTGCACTCAGACGGCCCTCAGGGCAGCGCAGGGCCCCGGCCAGACGCCCACCGGCCACGGGACAGAAGCCGCGTGGGCTCACGCGTGGCCCTGGCGGCAGCCCCCGTGCGCCGCTGTGGGGGCCTCAGGACCGTCTGCCGTGGCCCCTGGGGGAGGCACCGGGGCAGTGGCCGGTCACCTGCCTGGCTGTGTGGCTGTGGCCCCCCGTGGAATTGTTCTCCCCGCCTGTTCTGCGTGGACGTGAGTGTGGACACCGGGCAGCGTTTGCAAACGCGAGGCTCACAGAAAGTGGAGCCGTGCCCTGAGCAGTCAGCTCGCGGGGGCTGCGTGTAGGGACAGCGGGTGCACAGGGCTGAGCGTAGCCGCCGGGGGACGTGGCTCGGGAAGGGGCCCGTGTGCGTGCGCGTGTGCGCCGTGGAGGCGGAGAGAAGCTGTGCCTGGGGTCGTGCAAATCAGCTTCTGACATTAGCTGGGGAGGAGGTGACGTCTGTGAAGCGCCCCGGTTTCCTGTGACCCTGCTGCCCCCCTGTGGTGGCCGCCAGTCCCGCAGGCGTCCCGCCACGCTGCACAAAGCCCCCCGCTGGGCACCCCTGAGAAGTGAGGGGCACAGCCAGCGACCCGCCCCACACCCCACCTGTGTCCTTTGGTCCCTGTTTGTCACACAGGCTTGGCAAAATCTCCAGGTCACGGAGCAGCACTTTAACCTGCTGAATGACATCCCTCCCAGTTTCCGGATCCTCTTTCTGCACCTCTCAGCCGACAGGTGCCTGTCCCCCCACAACAGCAGGGCAGCCACGGACAGGGGGGCGGCCACGCCACAGACGGGGGCGCAGGGGGGCCTCTCGCAGCTGGGCCTGGGGGTGGCATCGCTCCAGGGAAGGGCCCAGGGAGCATTACTGCGATGATGACCAGGCTGGAATGGGGGGTCCCTGTCCCCTCCGTCCCCACGGCGTCCTTGTGCGTCTGGCCTGAAGGTCCCCGTTCACATGGGCAACACCACCCGGTGGCCTGCACAGCCTCTGGCCGAGGCCGCAGACGGTGACAGGCCAGACGGGCCTGTTTAGGGGGGCGGGGCTCCTGTCGGGGCGTCTGCGGCTCAGAACTGGCGCCTCTGGGCAGCGCTGGGCCCAGCGCTGGGTGCTGAGCCCGCTGCGTCCTGCCCACAGGACCCGTCTGTACGGCGCTGCCCACGAGAGCCCCAGGCTCATCCCTGCGGCCAAGGGGAAGGTGCTGCCGGTGGGGGGTAAGCTCCGCGGGGCCCGCGCGGGGGCACCTCCCACTCCCGGCCTTCACCCCGTGCCTCACTCTCCTGAGCCCCCGGGGCTGCGCAGGGAGGCAGGGGGACGCCGTGCTGACGCCCCCACAGGCTCCTGCAGGGTGGCCCGCGTGGCCGTGAGCCCGGCTGCCTTGTCCTGCCTGCTGGACGACGTGCAGGGCTTCCGGGAGCAGCTCCAGGCCGAGGTGTACGGAGAGGACATGGCCTTCAGCCCGGGCCTGGTGAGGCCCCGGCCCCGGCCTGCGGCAGGGACGGGGTGGGGAGGGGCCCCAGGCGCTGCCAGCCTCCCAGCGGGGCGGGCGCCCACTTTTCTCGGGACTCCCTGAGCCCCGTGTGACAGAGACGCCTCCACTGACTGGAACAGATGAGACCAGGGGGGCCGGGGGTGTTGGGGGATCTCAGAAGAGCGGGTGGGTGGAAGCCGCAGGGGCCCCCGGGGGGCCCGGCACGCAGGGCAGGCGTGTGGGCACGAGGGCCGTCCTGGGGTCTGAGCCGGGCCGTGGCCACCGGGCTGCCCCAGGAGTGGCCTTTCAGCTGGCGCTGTGGGCGCGGCCCTGATGCCTTCTGCCCACAGCTGTCCCGGCAGAAACGGGAGTTGGGAGGCACCAGCCTGGAGAGGGAAGGGGCCCCCGCGCCCAGGCTCGGGGACACGCTGCGGGCCATGGAGGCGTACCTGAGGCCGCTGCTGCCCCTGCTCAGCCGCCCGGAGACCAGGTGCGTCGTGGGTGAGGCCGCGGTGCTCGGGCCTGGAGCCGGCACACCCCAGCGCCAGCTGCCGGGCGCGTGGGGAGGCGCGGGCGTGGGGGCCGCGTCCGCGGGGCGCTGCTGACCCGGGGAAGCCGGCACCTCGTCCCGACAGATGCTGAAGTTGGGGGGTCCTGCAAAGGCCCCTTGGCCTCCCGTCTGTCGTCGGGAAGACGTCGCGGCTCTGCTTGGTCTTCCCGCCGTCCTGCCTCAGGCGCCCCCGTCTGTGTGCGGGGGTCCGAGGGGCGCAGCTCCCGGGCGCCCCGCGGGCGGCGTGTTCCCGGTAGGGAGGGCGGCATTGGGCCGGCACACGGAACCTGCCGGGTTTGCCAGTAGATCAGAGGGGGCCCTGAGCCCCGCGTGCTCGTGCCTGCGCCCCGTCTCGGTGCGGCCGGCCCCCCACGTGGGCCTTGGGGGCTGGTGGCTCTCGCTGCGTGGAGGGGACGGGGTCCGTGCGTCCCCAACCCCGACACGTGCCTGTGGCTTGCAGGGCCCAGAGCCCCCCGCCGGCCGTGGACGAGGGGAGACCGAAGGGCAAAGACAAGGACGGGAAGCTGTCCCTGGCCCCCGGTGAGTGGCCCCCGGGCCCCCGGGCCCCCGGGCTGACCCTGCCTGGCCGTGGGCTCCTCTGGGCGGGGGTGCCCGGTGGGAGGCGCCGCGGGGCCCCCGGGCCGGCCCCCGACGGCTGCCTCCCGCCCGCAGCCGCGCCCCAGGCGGCCGACAGCGCGGTGCTGGTGGCGGACGCGCGGCTGCTGCAGCTGCCGCTGGAGGGGCTGAGCGCGCTGCGCGGGGCGGCCGCGGCCGCGTCCGTGTCCCGCGAGTTCTCCCTGCAGATGCTCTGCAACCGCCTGCGCCAGGAGGACGCGGGTGAGCGCGGGCCGGGCAGCCTCGGGGGGCCTCGGCCGGGCGGGGGAGACCTCCGGGAAATGCCAGGGTTCGCGCTGTCACGGGGGCGGGATGCGCGCCACGCGCCACGCGCCACGCCCGCTGTGGAGCGCGCTCCGCGGGCCGCGCCGCCCAGGTCACGGCTGCTCTGTCTCCAGCGGCCGCGGCCGGGAAGGAGCCCAAAGCCACGGAGGCGAGGAAGCGGGGCCCCAGGAGGGGCCCCAAGGCAAGTGGGCGGGGCCGGGAGGTGGGCGGGGCCGGGAGGTGGGCGGGGCCGGGAGGTGGGCGGGGCCTGGGCCGGCGGGCGGGGCCTGGGCCGGCGGGCGGGGCCCGGAAGGGCGTGGGCGGTGGGGGGCGGAGCCTGAGTCAGTGGGCGGGGCGGGGCCGGCGGGCGGGGCCTGGGAAAGTGGGCGGGGCCGGGCCGGGCAGGTGGGCGGGCCTGGGCCGGTGGGCGGGGCCCCAGGACATCCCCCCACGACCTTGTCCGTCCTTGCAGGGCAGCCTGACTCGGGTCCCCATCCCCGACTGCATCACAGTCAACTCGGACAACTTCAAGTGTATCCTTTGCTGGACCCCCTGCCCTCCCCCCGCCCCCGCCCCCTGCCTCCCGCGGCCGCAGGCCTGTGGTCCTGGTTCTCCTTAACCCGGTCCAGTCGTCGTGGACCCCTACGAGGAGGCCCACGGCACAGGCGAGCGCTCCCCACAGCCCCCTCGGCGCCCACGCGGCAGACGCCACAGGGCCCCCATGGGACTGCACCCAGCGCCATGCTGGGCGCCTCCGGCTGCCCTGCCCGCTGCCCTGCCCGCTGTCCCGGCTGCTCCGTGCCCCCCGCGGCCACCGCAGATGACAGCGGTGTGACAGTGAGCCGTTGGCGGCTCCGCGCCCCCTGCGGCCACGGCTCTGAGTTCACGCCGTGGGCTTCCCCCTTGAGAAGCTGGTTTTGTGTCTCTGTCCTCAAAGGCGGGAGGAGACTAATGTCCCCACAGCAGTGAATGTGGCCGCCACCAGGCCTGTGCCTGCGGGGCTCGGGGACCCACCTGCCACCCGCAGCCCCTCCAAGCTCCCCACGTGTGACTCTGCTCCTGTGTTGTCACCTCTCACTTGTCATTGCAGACACACTGACTCCTGTCTTCGTGACCCAGGAAATCCTGGATAAATTCAGAGACAAGCTCACTGCGCGGTGGGCGGGCCACCTAGGCAAAGCGCACTCTCCCAGGTCCGACGGGGTTCCCCGGACGCCGTCCTGCGGTGGGGCCCCTCCTGTCTCCCTCCTGCCCTGACCCCCCGTCCTGCCCTGTGGGCCCCCCCGGCCCAGCGGGGCTCCTGGAGCCGGGCCTGCCCTCACCACACACTGGGCTCCTTGGCCTGTGAGGTCCCTCGATTAGGAGTCACTGTCCTCGCCCCCCTTACAGACGAGGACGTGCCCCCTGCCCAAGGCCTCCTGGAGGAGGGGGCCCTTGGGGACATCCTGCGGGGCCTCTGGGGACCTGGGCGCGCTTGGCAGTCACGCACGTGTCCTTCTAGCACTTTCCAGGGCCCCGGCCCAGTGACACAGGTTCATCCCAGGGACATGAGGTCCACTCTCAGGAGAGCTGCCTGGACCGGCCACCCAGGGAGCCTGAGAGCCAGGACAGCAGGGGCCCCGTGGGCCCGGGGGGCGGCGGCGGCGGGGGGAGGACGGCCCGGCCCATCCTGGCTTTAGCGGCAGGTCCGGGAATGTCCCCTGCCACCCGTGGCCCCGCGGCCTCAGGACAGGCGTGGTCCTGGGCGTGGCCCTCGGGCACTGGCCTGGCCGCCTGCCCACGGTGGCTCCGTGTGCAGCCAGGCGGAGTGGGAGCAGCTGCTGGGCAGCTGTGGAGGCTTCTTCTTCTACGGGATGGAGAACTTCCTGTCACACCTGCGGGTGGAAAGGCTGGCGGCCATGAACTTGGAAGGTGAGCTGGGACCCGCCGCCAGGGGGGACCGCTGGGGCTGTCACGCGAGGAGGGGCAGGGGTGTGGGGCTCCCGAAGCAGACGGGGTCCCCGTGCCCATGCGGGGGTCCCGAGCTCGGGCAGACGCCAGGCCGCCTGGCCCCTGTGTCCACAGCGTGCCGGGTGATGGTGCTGCTGGACCTGACCCGGTCCTACCAGAGCATGCGGCGGAGGATGGAGTCCTCGGAGAACAAGAGGTGCGCTGTCCCCTGCGTGCGGCCCGGCCCACGGGGTGTGTGAGCGACAGACGTGCCCTCTGGGGACCGCGGGGGGCTGTGTCCCTGCACACTGTGGGCTGCGCCCCACCAGGGAGCTGTCATCTGCCCCCCAGCCCCTCCCTGGCCTGGTCCTCGGGGGGCAGAGGGGTCAGCTCCAGCTGCTGACCCCAGGCCCCTGGGACTGGGCCTGGGGACAGAGGCCGGGGTGGGTGGGAGCCCACAGCACACACCTCCCGGCCTGTCACCACCCTGGTGGCCCAGCAGGGCCCCTCCTGGCTCCAGCGCACACGTGGGATGGCGTGGGGACCCGGCAGCACGCGATGTGCCTCCTGTCACATGTGGGGTAGGGGTTGGGCCCCTCACGACACTGAGCAGCGTCAGCCCCTGTACGCATCCCGGCCACGGCGCCGTGTGGGCCGGGGGTAGCGCCCGGGCCCATGGGAGCTGGGTCCCCGCAGTGTCCCTGAGCTGTCCCTGGAGGAGCCGGTGGAGACTGCCATCCTCCTGAGCCTGGTCGGGGTCAAGAGCATCCTGCTGAACCAGTGGCCGACCCTCCTGCAGGACAACGCACTGCGGGCCAGCGTCCTGTGGGAAAGTGAGTGGCTGCGGGTGCCGGGCCCCGGGGGCCCTCGGAAGCCCACCTGGGCCCCGCGGTCTGAGGGCAGCCTTCTTCCTCAGACCTGCTGGCGGCCGGCCTGCCCATCGGGAGAGCCGTCCGCATCCTGCAGAGGATGGAGGCCGGGGAAGGGGACGCCCACGGTAACTAGAGACGCCGGCCCCCCACCCCCCGGGGCCCCTGCCTCTGCGTGGCCTCCACAGGCTGTGTGTGTGACGCAGTCCCGGCCCCCCACAGAGAGCCCTGTGCCCACGCTCCTCAGGGAAAGCAGGACGGCCATGGACTTGTCTTTAGAGCTGTTCAAGTCACACGGACTCTAAAGGCCCCGGTGTGCGGCCTGGGGCGGGACCGCTGGTGTGCACGCCAGAAACTGGTGTAAAACCGTCAGTGCAGCGCTTGTTAGTGTCTTTAGCAGTAGTGGAAGGAATAATCCGCCATAACTAAGATTCAGCCCAGGGTGCTTACAATCACAAAATCTCCAAAATACTCGCACGCAACACAAAAGGAGCTTGAGTGAATTGTGAATGAATGAATGAGTGAATGAATGAATTCTGTATGAATGAGTGAATGAATTGTGAATACATGAGTGATTGAACGAGTGAATTGTGTATGAGTGAATGAATTGTGAGTGAATGAATTGTGAATGAATGAGTGAATGAATGGTGTATGAATGAGTGAATGAATTGTGACTAAATGAATGAATGAGTGAATTGTGTATGAATGAGTGAATGATTAAATTCGGAATGAATGACTGAATGAATTGTGAAGGAATGAGTGAGTGAACGAGTGTCAGCGGGCGGAGGAGGCCGCGCTCAGCAGCGGAACGACCTCCCGCCGGCAGGGGCGCTGTGACGCCCGCAGCGCGGGGCCCGGGGCGGCGGCGGGCCGGTGGGGTCCCCGGGGTCCCGTCGTGGGGGCGTCACGCGCTCCTCCCTCGCCCCGCAGACGAGCCTCCGGGGACCGGCAGGGACGGGCCGCGCCGGGGCCTCAACCTGGTGGTGTACGGGCTGCCGCACCAGGCCGTCGGGTGACGTCGCGCCGCTGCCCCGAGCCCGCGGGAACCGCTCCAGTAAAGGACTCGGCAGAGCCGCTGTGTGGCCTCGGTGCTCGGCCGCGCGCGGAGGCGGGTCCGGAGGCGGCGCCGCCCGCCACTCATCGTGACGTCAGCGCGCCCTGAGCCCCGAGCGGGGCACGGGGCGGGGCCTCTAGGGGCGGGGCCTCCAGGGGCAGGGTGGGGGGGAGACCAGGGAGTGGGCGTGGCCCCCGAGCGGGGCATGAGGGGGCGGGGCCCCAGGAGCGGGGCGGGGCCTCCAGGGGCAGGGTGGGGAGACCAGGGAGTGGGCGTGGTCCCGAGGGGCGTGGCCCCGAGGGGCGGGGCCCCAGGAGCGGGGCGGGGCCTCCAGGGGCAGGCGGGGGAGACCAGGGGAGTGGGCGTGGCCCCGGGGCGGCGCGGCCCCGCCCCCAGCCGGGACCTGGGCTGCAGAGAAGCGGCCGGAGCGGCGGCGTGAACGGGCACAGGGGCCTCCGGGCGCTGTGGTCGCCGCGGCTCCGCCTGGCTCGGCTCGGTCCTCGCGCCCTCGGTGTCGGGAGGACGTAGGGAGGGGTGCCCCCCGCCCCCCACTCGCCCCCGAAGGCCCCGGACAGGTCGGCGCCCGCCCTCTGAGCCGCCGCACCGGCCCTTCCCATCCGGGGACCGCACATCCGCGGGCCTGGCGGGGTCGGAAGGGGACGCCGGGGGCCGGCGCTGAACTTGCGGGCCGGTGTCCCCAGCCCCGTGGCCGGCCCTGGGCGGCGCGGGGGGACCCCCGGGACCCGCGGGCAGGAGGGGGCCCCTGCGCGAGGGGACCGGCCGCCGTCACCGCGGACCCCGGGCGAGGCGCCCACGCGGGCAGGTGACCGGCGCGGAGGACACGGGACGGGGACGGGGACGCACGTGACGGAGCCTCGGGTGACACGGCTGTGCCTTGGCTGTGGCAGCAGCACAAACCTAATACACGAGAGCGCTTCACAGCGCCGCTCACACGCGCGTGCACGCGGCACCACACACACGTGCGCACGGCACCATACGCACGCACACGGCACCACACGCGCATGCATGCAGCACCACGCACACGTGCACATGGCACCATACGCACGCACACGGCACCACACGCGCATGCATGCAGCACCACGCACACGTGCACATGGCACCATACGCACGCACACGGCACCACACGCGCATGCATGCAGCACCACGCACACGTGCACATGGCACCAAACGCGCGCACACGGCACCATGCATGTGCACGTGGCAATACACGTGCACATGGCACCACACGCGGCACCACGCGCGTGCACCACACACATGCACACGGCACCGCGTGTGCACGCAGCAATACACACGTGCACACAGCACCACACACGTGCACGCGGCACCACACGCGTGCACGTGGCACCACGTGCTCGCACATGGCACCACACACGTGGACATGGCGCCACACACATGCACGCGGCGATACATGTGCACACGGTACCACACACACATGCACGCGGCACCACACACGCGCACGCGGCACCACACGCGCACACGGCACCATGTGTGTGCACGCGGCACCACACACACGTGCACATGGCACTGCACACGTGCACACAGCACCGCACGGGCACACATGGCACCACACGCACATGCACACGGCACCACACGGGCACGCACGGCACCGCACGCGCACGCGCGCACGAGGGCTGGGCACGGAGCAGCCCGCAGTCGCGCTCCCGTCGGCCCCCTCGGCTGCCCCCACGCGGGGCGCTCACGCGCGGGGGACGCCGGCTTTGCAGCTTCCGGCGCCTCTGGAATCCGAGCCCCGTGAGTTACTCGCGAAGCTGCTGTTGGGTAACGTGGGAAGGTGCTGATCCCGCTGCTCAAATATACACACAGTTCCAGTTAAAAAAAAAAGCTAGCTAACGCCGGGGAATAAATTTCCGTCAGGGCAGCGCTGGGAGCACGAGCTTTCCCCTAGCGGCACGCTGGCACCCACCCAAACAACACGCATAAAAGCTGCTGCAGATATTTCACGGGCGCCGCGCCGCGCCCGCGCGCGGGAGAAATATGGAAAGCCCGGCCGCCTCCCCCGCCTCAGCGGCGCTAAAATAACTTCCTGAATTATGTCCCGGCAACATAACAAATCACATTATCAATTAACTTCTACAACAGAAGTGGCGTTCTGTAATAGATCCAAGCGCGGCGAAACGACGCGGGTGAGATTTATGTGACCCTAAAAACCGTGCGCAGAAGCGGCATCACTCGGAATTTATGGGTCGTCATCGGAGACGCGACGTCCTGCGGGTGGTCGGCGGCCCCGACACGGACGACCAGGCCGACAAGCTGTGACGTGTCCCCCAGAGGACACGCCGGGGGTGCGGGGCGGCCGTGACCGTGAGCACCGGGCCCCGCCCGCACCCCCCGGCCAGCCGGGTGCCCTGTCGGGGGGCACGGGGGTCCCCACAGCTGCAGGCCCCTCCGTGTCCCCGCCCGTCCCCCCCAGGCCCCCGGTGACTGTCTTGCTCTTCCATCGCCTGCCTACAAGTCCCACTCGTGTTCTCCATGTCCCAGAAGTAGCGATTTTCACGTTTTTTAAAGGCGTGCTTTAACGGCGTGTGTCGTGTGTCGGAGCAAAGCTGGAAAATAAAGTGCTCACAGCGGGCCGGGCCGCAGAGGTCGGCGTGTTGACGGCTCTCTGCCCTTGGCCTGCGTCCCGGCCCCTCCAGCTTTGACTTCCAGGTGTCCCGCGTCTAGAGGGTCTCCACCCCCCGCGGCCCCCGCAGGGAGGCCGGCCTGTCCCGGGGGGCGGGGGCCTGGTCCCCACGCGGGGCCCCCGCGTGCGGCCTGGAAGGTGACTGGCCCCAGGTCTCGGCTCCCCGTCGACACCGGACGCGCTTTTCTCATTTCATCCCGTGGAATAGAGCCCCCCGGGCACGCGCCCAGACCCCTCAGGGCCCTGCCCCCCTGGGTGCCGGCGCCGGGGCCTCCCCGGCCCCGACCCCGCGGCTGACCCGGCCGCACCCGGCAGCCTCCCCGAGTGACCTGGGTCAAGACACGAGGCGGGTTCATGAAACTACAATGCGCACAGGGCCTTGTGGACACGCTCCCGTCGCCTTCCCTCGCCCAGCACGTCCTGACGGTTTAATTTCTGTGTGAAATAAAACTATTTTCAGTGGCTGTGAACCGTTGTTTTCCTTAGCGATCTTTCTCGAGGAGCCAGTCATCTCAGGCCTTGTAACGATGATGAACCGGCCTCTGGCTGCGCCGTCCCCTGAGGCGCGGCCGGCGGCGCCCGGGGGGCCGTCTGTGTCCCCTGACGGCTCCGCGTCCCCCTGTTTTATCACGACGACGGTGAAGAGGGCCACAACCTGTTTAGTTACCCCGTTTACAGCAGGAAAATCCATTCTCAACACGTCTTCACCTTTAAAAAGGAGAACGCAGGGCGGGGGTGCATGGGACACCGGCCCCCCCAGGACCCGCCGGCGTCCCTCCCTCTGCCCACGGGGCTTGGGGGGGCCCCGCCTGCACCCTGGGGGCTCCTGCGTGGGGCGTCTCCCTGGGGGAGTGACCCGCCGGCATCGCAGACTCTCGGAGGGGCCCGTGACCTCTGCCCCGTGGGGTCTTGTCCCCCAGGCGGCTCCCCGGCACCGCAGCCCCCCACGGCCCGCGGGGCGATGGATGGCCGCGGCCGGCTGGTCAGGGTGACGCCGGGGACGCCCTGCCCGGCCCCTCAATCACCCGGCGCTGCGGCGCGCCGTTTGCATCGCAATTCACGGCTCGCACAAGGAGACGAGGAGATTGATCGTCCACGCCGCTGGCTAATGGCCGGGATGGAGCTGACACCCCATTACAGGGGAGCCCTTCAACGTCCTCATCACAGGCCTCCATTCCCGGGGACAGGAGGGGCAGGCGCGTCTGGCCCGGCGCCCCGGCCCTGCGCGGGGGCATCGCAGGGGCTCCGGCGCCTGTGCAGCCCAGCGGGGACGAGGGGCCCCCGGGAACATCCCCTTCCAAACTGGGCCCCGGGGCTCAGGACCCCCCGGAGGAGGGGCGGCTGGAGCCCCAGGGAAGCCCCCGTGCGGTGGGCGTCGCGTCCGCCCCGGTGGCCGCCTGGACCCCCTCGTTCGTGACCTGCCCTTTTCTCCTCTTTGCTGCGAACCCCAGTTTGGGGTGCAGATGCCGAGAACCCGCCTCCCGGCGGCCGGGCGCCTGGCGAGAAGCACCCCACACCTGCTTTCTGGCATCGACATCACGGTTTTGATCACGGGCCCCACGGGCAGGGGACTGACTGCTGGACTTCAGGGGTACCCCTCCCCACGTGACGCCTGGGTCCCCCGCCTGCGGGGGAGCCTGGCCTTGGCCTTGAGGCGGGGACGCCAACCCGGAAGCCTGGGGGAAGCTTCTGTGCGGTGCTGGGTGCAGGGGACGCGTGTGAGCAGGCCCCGCCCAGCCGCCCGGCTTGTCTGCGTCTCCCGGGAGGGCGGGTGCCCCCGGGTGCCCAGGGATGCTGTGGCCCCGGGAGGAGGGCGGGTGCCCCCAGGTGCCCCCGGCTGCCCAGGGATGCTGTGGCCCCGGGAGGAGGGCGGGTGCCCCCAGGTGCCCCCGGCTGCCCAGGCGATGCTGTGGCCCCGGGAGGAGGGCCAGGGGCATCCCCGGAGCCGGGCGGCCGGGAACATGGTGGCGGGGACGTTCGCTCCTCGGGGTCACCGAGCGGCGGCTGGCTGACACGTGACCAGTCGTGCGGCTCTGTGCAGCCCGCGGCCGGCGGAGGACACTTTGTGCTGGGACAGCATTTGGGGGTTCCCGGCGATTTCCTCCTGTGACGGGGGCGGCCCAGGAGGGGCAGGGCTGCTCAGGGGCTGTGGTCCCCGGGGGGTCCTGGAGGTGACACGGAGCCCCCAGGAAGGGGAAATTCGTTTGGGGTGGTCCCTCCCGCTCCCAGGGGAAGACAGAGAACCCAGGAGAGGGGCTCCCGGGGGAGGTTGGCCCCAACACCCCCACGGGGCCCCGGGAGCCCCCCTGCGGCCCAAGCCCTCCAGGCCGGGGACCCTGGGCGTCTCCATCACCCCAGAGGACCCGGGAGGCCCCAAGGGGAGGGTGGGGCGGGGGCAGGGGCTGGAGGCAGCCCAGACGCGCAAGGCCGGGCCACGGCGTCACCGGAGGGCACGTGGACTCGCCCACGGGACCCACACCTTGTCTTCTCCAGCCCAGGGCCCAGCGGGTGCTGTGCGGGGCGCAGCCGGGTGCCCTGTGCTTCCCCGCGAGGAGCCCCAAAGGGACAGAACCTGCGGAGAGGCCCCAGCGCAGGGGTGCGGCCCCTTCGGCGGCCGGGGGGCACGTGGGACCCGTCCTGGCTCAGCTCTGCGGGACCCCAAGTGCCCTCTCGCCGTCCAGCTCGCCCGCCTGGCTCGTCCGGGCAGTGGGAGTCACGGCGCCCAGAACCACCCTCACCGCGCGGTTGTCAAGCGCGGGTGCCCATCGGGCGGAGGTGAAGCCCGAGGGCTCCGGCCGGGACCCCGGCGGGCAGCCCCCTCCTCACGGGCCCCGTGGAGGCCGCCGGTGCCTGGGGACGCGCAGGCCACACAGGGGCAGAGGCCGGCCTGGAGGGTGGCCGGGAGCCTTCCGGAAGCTTCCACGTGGCCGGTACCGGGCCCATCCGGGGGGCACAGGGAAGGCGCCCCGGGCGCCCCGACACAAATCTTTCCCGGGCGCTCAATTAGCGCGTTTGGCACGCGGTCAGGCCTGGGGAGGGCGGCCGGGAGAGAGCTCATTACACAGATGCACATCTGCGGCCGCCAGGCTCCGGACGCGCTGAGCCGTGATTTACGGCACCTCCGTGTGTCCTTTTCTGAAGGAGACGCGGTCTCGGGACCCCAGAGGAGGCTGCACAGGGGGCCTGTGCAGGTCCCACCGCTGTGGCCACCGCCTCCTGGGAGCCCCCCTGATTGAGGAGACGGCTGCGTCCCCCTCCTCAGCCCGGCGGGGTGAGCCGGTCCGGCAGCTCTTCCCCGCCCGGCGCGGGGGGCCTGCCGGGCACGGGGGGCACAGGCCCCCTTTCTGCAGCTGGAAACGCGAACCGGATGCCTCCTGCTTGAAGGGCTCCCAGGGCCGGGGGGAGGGCCTGGGGCCCGGCCGGCCAGATGGGGCCCCCCAGGCGCCGCTGCTGGAGCCTCACTCCTCCCAGCTCTTCGCAGCCCAGGCCTGGGGTGTGGGCGCCCGGCCTGCAGGGGGACCCCCAGGACGCTGAGGGTCGTCCACATGCGGAGTGGGAGGCCCGGGCGGCACAGCCAGGGTGGGGGGCCCTGAGGGCGGAAGGCCAGATGTGGGTGCTGCCCAGACGGCCGGCCAGGTGAGCCGGGGAGGGCACGGGGACCCCGAAAAGGAGGTCGCCTGAGAAGCGCATCAGGACACCGACGTGCGTCCGCGGAGGGGGCGCAGGCCGGAGCAGCATCTCCCAGCCGCCACCTGGGCCTGTGCACACCTGTCCCCAGAGCAGAGAAGGACGGTGGCGGGAGGAGAGCCGCCATCTGGGCGCGCGCCCCTGCAGGCCCCTCCCGAGAAGGAAGGTGGCGCCAGCGAAGGGGCAGAAGGAACTGCGGCCTGGACCGCGGGACGCGCGTCGTCTTCTGTGGCTGTGACACTGGTCAAAACAAACATCTTGTAAAGAAATAAGGGGGCTGGGGTGCGGGCGGGGGGCTGGAGGAACGGGGGGGCTGGGGTGCAGGCGGGGGGCTGCAAGGTGGGAGATGCCCGGGCCCGGTCCAGAGAAGTCGGCGGGTCTGCAGAGGACGGGCCACGGCGAGGGCTCCCCGTCCCGGGCCCTGACCGCCCGGCTGCTTCCTGCCGGGGGTGAGGTGGGCACAGCCGGGGCCCCACTGCGCCCCTGCCCGCCCTGCCCCCCACGGCCTCCGGAACCCCCCGGGGGCAGATGCTGGGCTCGCAGGGTCCCTTTGGGGGCCTTTCGTTCAGGGGAGCACACTCCCCGAGGCCGCACCGACCCCCTGCCCGGCCCTGACCCCCGGCCTGGGAAGCGAGTGGCAGGGGTACGTGCTCACTTCTGCCCCAGCCCCCCAGGCACTCTAAGGCCTTGGGGTGCGGTGCTGGCCCCCCGATGAGGCCTGCCGGGTCAGCGCACACATCCAGCCGGTGCCCTGCGCGGCGGAGGCTGAGTGAGGGTCCCACCCGGAGCAGAGGGAGGCGGAGGCGCCACAGGCCCGGCTGCCGGCCCAGCGCGGGGCGTGCGAGGCTCAGGGGCCGGCGAGGGGCGCGCGGAGGTCGTGTCTGCAGGCAGAGGCGCCCGGGGGAGC
>PVKE010037195.1:0-15976 GCA_004027555.1 Craseonycteris thonglongyai | reverse complement strand
ATCTTTTCACTACATTGCACTGGTCTCTAAGTAGAAAATGATTTTCTAAAATGATCATTTGCCACTCTAGCAGAATACTTTTTTCAGGATATGTAATTTAGAGGGACAATCAGAGTTCCTTTAAATGTTTTCTTTTTCAATTCATCAACGATTAAAATTAACTCAGACAGAAAACTCTCTTGACTATAAAAAATGAACAATCACTAGAGAATGTTAGTGAATGGTTAACTGATGGCACTGGTATAGAGATAAACTGATTATGGGGTTATTATGCTTACTATTTCTTTTCCTTTAAATTGGTGGTTTGCAGCTCTAAAAAGTTATGCTGGGTTTTGTCCTTCCTACTTTGTTTATAACTTTAGCAACGGTTCTGGCACTGATAAGAAATTAAGATACAGCTATGATAACCTACGAGTTGCTTTCCTACCCAGACACTGACCAGTGTCCAATCTATTAAAGTGTTGGTTTCAAAGACTCCTGTTAAATCACCTCTCAGAACCCACCAAAAATAACTCTCCCTGCTGTTTACTTCAATATATATCACAATGCAATATAAACAAAGATTTTTAATGAATCATGAACCCATTTTGGAAGTGGGTCATAGAAAGATGACTTAGACCTCGTGTGTTACTTTAAAAAATCCTTTATGCAAACCAAGTGTTATCAAAACTATATAATCAACAGCTATTTAAGCTTAATATGAACCTCACTGTTCTGAAACATCTGCTATATTTCTTTCTTTCTTTCTTTTTTTCTGCTACATTTCTTGACACTCCTATTCATCCTCAGGTAATCTTTTCCCCAACTGGCCCCCAAACCAACCAGACCCCTCCTTTTATTAATGGAAGCTTCCGCTGTAGAATAGTAAGAAAAGGAAGATATGGATTCAAACCCCAGCTCTGCCAATGATAATGCAGGCTGTACAGGAAGGCAATTTTATCAATCTGTTTTATCTTCAGTAGAGTAGGACTGGTTTATTTACTTTCTTCCCAGGGTTGCAAGGATTAAATCTGATAACCTGTGTAAAAGCAACTAGTTCTATGGCTCCTGGAACACAAAAGGCCCTTGAATATTTCTCCTGACTTGATTCCTGTGCAAAACCGGTATTTAAAGTAGGAAACTCTTGATGGTGAACCGAGCACGCTAAGTGAATGTTTAAGAATGAGACGGGAGTTCAGTTCTCACCTGACAGGTGACGAAGAGATACAACAGGTAGATTCTATAGGTTTCAGGGCAGGACACTGAAATGATAAAAATGTTTCTGGACCATTAGACCAACATTCACAGAGCTATCAGCTTAGAGTACCATAAGAATGAAGTAGAAAAAGGAATCCTGCAAGTGTAGACATGCTGACTTCTAGGGGAAGAGCAGCAAAATAATTCGAGTAGAGAAGAATAATCCTATTCCCTTAAACAAAATGTCTCAATATTTGTTGAAAAGTCTCTTCATACAAGTATTTTTCTATTTAAGCTATGAGAGGGTTGACTGTCAATCTAAACCAAAGAAAAAGCACCATTTCTTATGTATTAGCCAAAGCCCATCCCCACAAATTCTAAGATGCTCTTCCAATTCTTGGTTGTATGTTTTATTATCAACCACTGACTCCATCACCCTTAGTTAAGGGGACACTGAGCAACATAATGGGAAGAGGGTTTTATAAGTGATAGAAAACTACTGATGACTTTCTTCTATCTATCCTCCAAGTTTAGGACTAACCTTCTGCTGCTCATTAGTGAAAGCGAATGTAGTTTCATAAAATAATTTTAGTGATGCACACTGATATTGATACTGTGATAAAGTTTAGAAACCTCAGGGAATGGGTAAGTGACCCTCGCTCCTCACGGGCCAGGGCCTCCTGCCAGCAGCACTGAGGACCTCTGGGAGGGAGCTTGTCAGAAATGCAGGTGCCCAGGCTCCACCCAACCCACTAAGAATCGGCCCCTTCACAAGACCCACAAGAGATCTGCATGCACATCAAAGCTTGAGAAGCACCACCTTAGATCCTACTCTGAGACTGGATCACCTGCAGCAGGGTGTCCAACCTCTTGGCTTCCTTGGGCCATGCTGAAAGAACTGTCTTCGGCCACACACAAAATACACTAACACGAACGATAGCTAATGAGCGTTAAAAAATTGCAAAAAAAAAAATCTCATAATGTTTTAAGAAACTTTATGGATTTGTGTTGGGTCCCATACAAAGCCGTCCTGGGCCACATGCAGCCAGCGGGTTGAACAAGCTTGATGTACAATGTTTTCAGGATCCCTAATGCCTGGAGGATAAATATTTTGTGTACATGCAGAATCACGTGGTTTAGATATCAGATTTAAAAGAAAGCAAAACCAATAACCTGTGGTGAAAATTCAGTTTAATTTGTGTCATTACCGCCGAAGGGTACACTGAAGAAATCCATCCGCCACCACTTGTACCACACAAAGTATCACTCTTGTCACAATGACACAGCATTCTTCTCACTGCTGTGACATCACTGGCTACACTGGTGACCATTTTCTCTACTCCTCCATGCCTACTTCAAAAGCAAAACAGAAAGCCCTGCAACCTTTCAAAAAACTGATTTAATATTGTACGAATACATATTCATTTAAAATGCTATCGATTTAGAGAACAGGGCTAGGGGCACTTCTGTTTACCACAGTCCTACAAACATATAACAGGGAGACAGTGCTGGACAACAGAATTCCACAATGTAGTAGATATTCTTCTGCAACTCTGGATTGTCTTACCAGACATCCATTAGGGAAAAGCCACATTTACACACAAAACTCCATTTTATACACAGACACAGCGCAATATGTTTTGAACAATTTTAATTATATACCAAATTTTTCTGGAAGGCAATCAACTATACTTAGATTATTTATTTATTTATTTAAATCTGTTATTAGTATATCCTTTTTGCATAATCACATTATCAATTATTAGTTATCAACTCAACACACTTGGGCTTTATTCAGAACTGCCATGTTTGTGGCAATTACAGGTCTAGGCACATGACTACATTACTACAGTTTCCAATATAGTTATGCCCAAGCACTTATATATTAATACACATATTATTGTATCACAAATATTTTTGCCTCCTCATTATACAGATTGTGATATAAGGTTGATTTGAAAAATTATGTATAGTTATATTACATAAGAATTTCATTTTATAATAAACACTTGCAAACTATTTCTTGCTAAATGGGGCTGATGGGATCAACAGAGTGAAGAACTACTGCATTAAGAAATCATAAACTACAAATAGAGAGCATTTTTGTAGTACAAGTCTAATGTCTCTCCTACCAGATCATGAACTTCTGGACAGTAAAAGATCTCTCTCCCGCTTTCCTTGTCTGTATTTCACACATGAACAGAGTGTTCTGCAAGTAAGTGCTCAATAACCATTTGATGAATCAAAAGCTTATTCTATTGGATTACTCTTTAACCAACAAGTATTATTGTGACCTAAATCCTAAACTGACATGTAAAACGTGGTACATTGAGTAATACGTAAGTTAGCTAAATTTTGAGACTAAAAACAAAATCCTGCCCCCAGTGCTCTTGTAGTAGTGAAAAGCATACTCCAACATAAGATATTGACTATAATAATGTCACTAGTTATACAGAGGGAACTGTAAGAAC
This sequence comes from Craseonycteris thonglongyai, assembly GCA_004027555.1. Classification (NCBI taxonomy): domain Eukaryota; kingdom Metazoa; phylum Chordata; class Mammalia; order Chiroptera; family Craseonycteridae; genus Craseonycteris; species Craseonycteris thonglongyai. The sequence goes on along the minus strand of PVKE010037195.1, from coordinate 12,329 downwards.
ACAAAGCTGGTTTAACAGATCCTGGTTGGAGGAGGAGAGGGGAGGATGGATAGGAGTTAAGGGTCCTCTTAAACTTCCTATCAATACTTGTAAAATGCTGCTGTCTTGGTTAAAATCTAGAACTAGCATTAGTAAAATTAAATTGTTATAAACTTAGGCCTAATGATATTGTCTGTATGGTTTATCCCCTTTTCATAATCCACTTTTGAGGAAATGATTTTCTTAACTGTAAAACCTACTTCTCAAAATCTGACCACTGTAGTCTTAAATTGTTTGTGCCTACACACAGCTACCTAACAAACTGGTTCTTCCCAACGCTGCCAAGATTCCAGGTGTCAGATGGCACACATTAATTATACAAGAATTTAAAAATATAATCTACAAACCATATGAACAAAATACACCTGATACGTGTTTAATCTCCTAACATACCTTTCAGCCCTGCACTGTGTTTCAATAGGGGAAAACCAAAAATAAATAAATAATAATAATTATTATTATTTTGGTAAGTGACCTGCTTAGATTGATAAAATCTTACTGAACTCATCATCTTTGGTACATGGGCTTGTAATATAGTGGACTTGTTAGAAATACCTGATTAATCCCAATAAAGGTGAGAAAGATGACTCTGCTTTTAAGCTAGAGACAATCTAGACAACCAAATCACCACCACACCTGAAGAAAGTGAGATCTCCACTTAAGTAAATGTAAGACCACAGAACCTATGCACCTAAAAAGAAGTCAAGTGACACAGCTTGGTTTAGTTTGGTCACTTGGCTTTTAGGAAACAACAAAAATAAGCTAAAAACTAAAAAACCAGGCACAATACAAAACAGAAGTGAGGAACACTTTAATTTTAAAACTACTGTTGTTACTGCCAGGCCTTCAAAATACTACGATGAGAGGATCGGTTCTAAAATTCAGGAGAGTGGGCAGTCAGCCCAGATTCATTGCTCACTTATCAAGCCCATGTTTGTTGTGCAAGTGTTATTTATAGAGTCACATGCTAGAGGCTGTACCCAAGCTAACTAAACCTACACGCTTAGTTGACTCTAGGAACAATGATACATTGTTCAATCTAATCCTTGTATGAGCTACAGTTCCTAAACCACAACCATATGCTTTTTATATTTGTATATGTCTGCCATGAACTATTTTTAGAAACCTCAAAAGTAGAGATATGCACATACTATAATTTCTTGATAAAGATGAGAAGACTTACTTATCAACTTTTCCTCTATGATAACACAGTTTTTATATTACTGAGAATCAAAATCTTAAACTGAATTTAAATAATTGGGCTATTCACTCAAAGCTACTAAGCATGGGTAAAAATGATGACCATGCATGAACAGAAATACATAAAGCAAACATTATAGTTATATGCTACTCTAGAAACTATACCACACTGTAGTCTGACCCTCCAGCCTTAGGTTGAATAAAATTAACATTTGTTCACAAGTCTGAAACAATTTAAACACAACTTCACCATGTTGCCATACAAGACTGACATGCTTATACTAAGCATCTCACCTTGGAAATGGTTCTTCCCTAAGAAAAGGGTGAGGATGGAGCAGTTCTGAGAAAGTACCAAAGCTCAAGTGCAGGCTTCCTGAAACAAACACTCACAGTTCACTCAATCTTGGTCCCAGATGGCTTTTATCTATAGTTGTGATTGGAAATACTCTTCTCATAGGGCCATAATAACTGAGAACATTCTTACCCAAAGTTAAAAAATATATATAATACTTCGTCCTTATTTCAGGGTACAGAAAATGACTGATGTCATCACAGTATGAATTGAGACTCATAGTTGTATTAATAGAACAAAGACTAGAATTTGAGTCTCTTGATTCTCAACTATAAAGTCTAACTCCTTTCATAAGAACGAACTACGATCAAAACAAAAACAAAAAACACAAAATAAAACAAAAGCTGAGAAATTTTAAGACACAGAAAATCTATAAATATTATTCAAAATATGGTTCTTAAACCACCTGCATCAAAATTATCTCGAAGACTTATGAGCTCCTCGGTATCTCTAAGCACAATAAGTCTAGAGAATAAATGATCTAGTAATTTTACATACGAGGGTGGTCTGGATAAATCCAGCCATCGTCAATTCAATATAACATGAACAGTTACATGGCTGGATACAGCCCTCGTATTCTTTCCCAACCTAAGATCCTTATATATAGGAAGACATTTATTTACCCAGAAGAGTCAGATAAGGGAACCAATCTCTTCAAAAGATGGTTGGTTTTCTCAAATTGCACAGTTTACTTCAATTGATACTCCTGAGCAAATAATGTTTTAAATGAAACTAACTATATGTCAGACGTCAAAGAAAAGTGGACTTTTTAAATATATGTTAAAGACCTTGGCAGTATTTTCCTTTCATTTTGTAATTGCCAGTCTAAGGGTAGGAAAAATAATAATAATAATAACCCTGTGATGATAAACGAAACAAATGTGTTCAGAACCAATTGATCTCCTTTGCCATGACGTGACTTAGGCCCGAGGGCCTCCACAAAGGACCAAGAAGAGAGACAGGTTTGGGCAGTCAAACAAAGCTATAATCAGCTTTCTGTGTCTCATCAAACACCAGCAGCTTCCAAATAAGGATCTGTTCAGTCTGCTGGCTCATGTGTCTATCGTGCGGAAATCACAATTAATTAAAAACCTGAAGCCATAGTCATTGCATATTTACGGCCACATTCAAGTTTTCAACTGTTATGAACACAACAGGGCTTCAGCTACCCGAAATATTAATGTAGGATGAGTCTTACCATTTTCCAAAATGGTAGATCCCCAGGAAGGCAGTCAAGAAAATCTGTAATAAATACTTCTAAGCAAAGTAGGCAAATGGCCCTACCAGAACACAACACATATGAAACTAAATCAAACTGCCAGCATCTTCTATCCCTGCCCTTTTGATGAAAATAATACAAATAGTTAAATAACATATTTTCTCTTTCATTACCACTAGCTTTAAACAATCTTTCGATAACACCGTGGAATGTACAATCATCTAAAAATACTCATATTGAAATCAGCAAGATAACTTGGGGGAAAACCCCCAAATCTAAAACAGTTAACTTTTACATATTCTACAATATATGGTATTTTAAAGAATGAACGGGGCAAAGTGGGGAGTAGGATTCTTTCATTCATGGCAAAGTAATCATCCACTTTTTTCCTATCCATTCAGATCTCTTTGTATGGTCATGCTATATATATATATATATATAAATTTTTTTTTTTTAAGGACAATGAATGCTGCAACTCATTCAAACCAGGCTTACCTTATTAGGCTGGGCTGGGTTACTCAGTAGCCTATCAACAGTAAATTACAAATATAGATTACACATCTTAACTGTCTCCCTTCTGTTTTAACATGTTCATTAAAAGGGATATATGTATACCTGAAACTTACATAATGTTATATACCAATTTTACTTCAATTAAAAAAAAAAAGGCAACTATCTTGTAAATTCCCCAGTTCACCAGTATCAGAACATTTGTTCAGGCTGAAAATTAGGATTCAATTTGCTTTTTTAAAGTTGTAATTGAAATGTGACCCTGTCAGTGAAAATAACAGTTTTCTTCTTTGACTCTTTCAAGTTAAACGACTATGAAATTCAATTATACTATGAAATATATTAACACCTTTTTAAAGGAAGTTTTCATGAATACTGGTAGAAAATATTACAAATAGTCACAGCCATGATCACTGAAAGGAAATTAACAGAAAGGTTATACTGCAAACACTAAGTAACATGAGCACTTAGGAAATGCCTCAGTCTTTGAGAACCATGCTAGAAGGCTGGATCTGCAATTTTACAGGAGATATTGCCCAAGGAATCATTTCATAGGTTTCTCGTTCTCAGGTGTTTGTTTGAAAGGACAAAGAGGGCCTTACTCTCTCTGATTAAAATGCCAAACATCCACCAGCTTACTGAAAACAAATCCAAGCTTTAGGAGTCTAGATAGTTAATGAAGAGGTTGTTTACTAGATTAGGAGTTTCACTGGAAGTCTCTTTAAAATTTTCTTTCAATAAATAAAATGATTAAATAGCTAAAGAAAAGAAAAAGGTTCTCCAAAGTAGAAACTTCACACACTTGCTTCAGGGTTTCTGCAGCCAAGTCTGACGCTGGGAATGGGGCAATTTCGTGGCATTTGGCTAGGTTCTGCTGGGTGCAAGAAAACCTGTAACTTTTTTAATGAGCAGATACATTTCAAAAAACGATTTTGAGGAAAACGGAAGACTACTTTGCTGTTTAATAATTTAGACTTTTCAACTTGCAATCATTGGTGATTCTCAACGCATACAGGAGTCATCCAAAGCAAATGTGTTAATTTGGTTGTCTATGGAACTCATTCTGTTAATGTTCTAATTCACATATACTGTACATACAGAAAATGATTCTTTAATATAGTATCAAGAACCCACCACTGGATTTTAAGATGACAAGACTGAAATACTGGAATTTATAAAACAGATTCATTTCTTTGTATCTTAAAAAAAAAGAAAAGCTCCATACAAGAGTTTCTATAAAATGTTGTATCCACTACAACTCTGGTGGGAACGGCAGTTGAGTGGCAGAGTGGGCAGTAACACCTGCTTATTATGAATCATCGGTATCTGTGAAATTGTGGAAAGTTTTTGTCACGATTGCTCAAGATTGGCACAATGAGCTGCTGGACAAAGACAAATGGCTCAAGGTTTAGAACGAACTAGGCTTAACTGGAATGCCTCAGTCTAGAAAGGTGAAGCCCAAATGGAGCTATTATTCAAATCACAAACAGACAGGAAGATTCTCAAGTTCTGAAAATAAGAAGACACTTCACATTTGACAGAAAACTTCAGCCACCAATCCCTATTCCACATCTCCATGCCAGTGCTCAGCGCCCCCTCCTGTTTTCATGGACATCTCTTTAGGGCATCAGCACTAGACTCATCAGAGGGTTATGCACACATGTCCTTCACCCCCCGCACTAGACTCTAAGCTCGTTAAGGCTCTGGACTCTCAACACATAATACACATTCATTAATATTCTAAGGAACAAAAGACAACATTCATAGAATTGTGTAGATTTATGAAGTTCTGTGGAAGTGTGAAAGGTATTATGGGGGGGAGGTACTATGCTACCATAACAAATATGGTGGCATAGAATAAACCTAAGGATCTGAGTTAGTTTTATTAGTACTAGACCAAACTCTCATAGAATCACTTCAGATGCATAAATTAAGGTACAAGCATGTGTATAAAAGACCCAGCATTTGTAGAAGAGCTACTCAAGATCTCAGAATTACTTCATCCAATATACTCATGTTATAAATTAAGAAAATGCTAACAGACGGTAAAACTGTTTTTGCTTCTATCATTAAAGATGTCCAAATAAGCAACCTACGGTGGCTTCTGTAGTTGGGGAAGGCGTGTTATAATAGTTAACAAACAAAACCCTTTTAATTAAGCAACCTCCAAAAGCAGGTAAAAGTCAGGAGAAAACCGGTAATATTAGGCAGCATAAAAAGGGCCTGAATCTGCACAACAAATGAAACAAAGTGGAAAGATAATCTACGGAATAGAAAAATATTTGCAAAACATTTTTTTTTAAGATTTATTTTATTGTTTCCGAGACAGTGAGAGAGAGAGAAGGGGGGAGGGCCCAGAGGAGTCTCCATACTTGTACATCTTTAGGTGGAATGAAACTAGGCAGTTACCAGTTGCGCCACAGGTCACCATATGGGTTTGCACAGGCTGGAGCCAGGACTCAAACCCCCAACCTCGTGGTTGTGAGGCAAGCGCTCAACCTGCGGAGCTATCCTGGCATCCCTCAAACCACATTTCTGATAAGAGGTTAATATCCAAAATATATAGGTAACTCATAATACAACTCAATAGCAAAATAACAAAAAATCTAATAAAAAAAATCTGTTCAAAGAAGACATATAAATGGCCAACAGGTACATGAAAAGGTGGGTGAACATCACTAATTATCAAGGAAATATGAATCAAAATCATCTCACATCTTGTTAGAATGGCTAGCAGCAAAAACAAAAAGAATAACAAATGCTGTCCGGGATGTGGAGAAAAGGATACCCTTGTGTGCACTATTGGTGAGATTGTAAACTGGTTCAGCCACTACAGAAAAAAGTATGGAAGTTACTCAAAAAGTTACAAATAGAACTCCATATGATCTAGTAATTCTGAAGAAAACAAAAACACGAATTGGATAAGATATATGAACCCTAACCCCATGAGCAGTCATTGCAGTATTATTTACAATGGCCAAGGCATGGAAACAACCTAATTGTCCATCAATAGGTAAATGGATAAAATACGTGACACAGGTAGTCCCTTACTATGGGAAAAGAGAGTATCCCTATGAAATCTTTTGTAAGCTGAAATGGTACATAGCAAAGAGTATTATCCCCCATTTTCTGAAAGTTCGCATTTAGCCACTTCATTTTTACAAAAGACCTATGTTAGTATAACAATATTTATTTAAGAGGGAAAATACTCTTCAGATTTCTTTCAGTTTGCAAAAACAGGTACTAATGTATGTCTTTTGTAAAAGCAAAGCAGTACAATGCAAATTTGGGAAGTGGAGAATACCTGTGTACACAGACACACACATGTGCACATGCACACACACACAAAGGAATATTATTCAGCCATTAAAAAAAAGAAAAACCAAGAAACACCGCATTGTGACAATACAGACGAACTCTGATGCCATAATGCTGTAAGAAATAAGTCAGAGAAAGACAAATACTGCATGATCTCAAATGTTGAACCTTAAAAACAAAAAACACCCAAACACCTAAAAAAGAGAGAGAGAGAGAGAGAGAGAGAGAGAGAGAGAGAGAGAGAGATCAGATTTGGGGTTATCAGAGATGGTGTGGGGGGAGGAACAATGGATGAAGGTGGTCAAAAGGTACAAACTTCCAGTTATAAGATTAATAAGTACTAGGGATATATTGTACTAGTATAGTTAACATTGCTGTTTGATACACATGAAAGATTTTAAGAGTAAATCCTAAGAGTTCTCATCACAAGGAAATGAATATCTATATTTAAAAAAATAAACAATATCTATTATATATTCCATGATGGATCATTAAACTTTCCCTTTAATAACCCAAAGACAGCCAACTTACTTCTACTAACTGAATTAGACCCCAAATTATACTCAGATTATTGAGTTACCCGTATATTTCAAGAATAACCTGCATCTTTTCAATCACTAACTGGTGATTAAGTCAATACAAGTAAGAGAATCACTGGAATCAGAGGTCAAACTTACATAACATAGTACAATATTAGAGCTAGGAGAAAAATTATAGACCATCTGGGGGAAGCCGGGATGGCTCAGTGGGTTAAGCGCTCACTTTGCAGCGCCGGAGACCGAGGATCGAATCCCGGCCCCGGCCCGTGCGGAACCATATGCTGAACTGGGAGCTCCCCCAGTTCAGTTCTCTCTCTGTCTCTGTCTCTGTATCTCTCTCTCTGTCAAAAATAAAAATAAATAAATAAAAATATATGAGGGAACTTCCTCGAAAAATTATAGACCATCTGATTAATTTGTTTCCTTTTCTACATGAGAGAATGGACAATTACTTAACAAAGTGCTTGAGACTATTAACAGCTTTTCTGACTCACGAAGTAGTATGGCTTCCGTAAGCAACACTCAGACTGATCTCTTAAATTAAGGAGCTTGGTCTAGAGACTAGAGAGGCCAGATAGAAAGGTGCACGGCACTGCCTACCTGTCCAACAACTGCTATAATAACAACATCAAGCTCACAGGCAGAAGCAGCATCTACAACTGCTTTAATGCCAATGACTCAGAGGCTGAAAAACAATGCACAACAAAGCCGTAATATCAGCATCTTGTAGTTCTTCATCAGCCATGTGAGTTTCTTACTGAAGACTGTATGTGAACCAGACTCAAAATGACCATTCTTCAGTTATCCAGGCCATCAATAAAGAAGGTGTACCCTAAAATTTTCTCCCTAGGTAAGTGAAGGGACCTGCTCATTTGGACTCTCAGTGTTTGAGATTTATTTACTATTAACTATCTGTAGCCCCCTCCCTTAAATTATGGGGAACACATCTGGAAGTTACACTAAGGTCTTTTCTTTTTACTCTTGGACACACAGCTGTGCTCAATAAGGTTGTCTAGATTCCAGGGAAGTATATTGTGATACACTGCTTATAGATTGAGTGCATTCTTGATCCTGTAAGTTCCATCTTCCCTTACTTTATAGAGGAAGGAATTGAGACTTAAGATGGTCACTCAACCACCACTGCCTGAGATCATGACAAATTTAAAGATTTATATTTGTTGTTTTGTTTCTTGTTTTTTGTTTTGTTTTTTTTTGACAGAGAGAGACAGAGAGACAGAGATAGAGAGAAGGCGGAGGGCCCAGAACAGTCTCCATAGTTGCACATCATTGGTTTTTCCACATAGTTTTATTCCATAGGTGGGCGCGAGGCTGAACAGGGCAGAATCTGGGCTGGGGTCTTACTCTGGTGAGAACTGAACTGGGGGCACTCCCCAGTTTAGCTTATGGGTTCGCACAGGCCAGGGCCGGAATTCGATCCTTGGTCTCTGGGGCTGCAAAGTGAGCACTTAACCCACTGAGCCATCCCGGCTTCCCGGATCATGACAAATTTAGAAGTCCCGGTTACCTCTATGTGGCAGAATCATTTACTGATCACCAAAAAAATCTCAAAGAGGGAAAGCCGGGACGGCTCAGCGGGTTGAGCGCTCGCTTTGAGGCCACGAGGACCGAGGATCGAATCCCGGCTCCGGCCCAGGCAGGACCCACATGCTGAACTGGGGAGTTCCCACGGTTCAGTTCTCTGGCTGTCTCTGTCTCTGTCTCTCTCTCTATCTGTCAAAAGTAAAATGGAAATAAATATGTACTGAAGATAAAATAATTAAGAAAAAAAAGAAAAACAATCTCAAAGTGCTCCTTCCTATGCCCCTTAGAGTGGGGAGAAGATCTAGTGATTCCCTTCTTGCCAATAGGCTCTGAGAAGTTCTACGTTTCACTTTCAGGCCACAGCATAGAACAGCACTGTGAAGTTTCCTCATTTTTCTTCCCTTTACATGATGACAACATGTCAAAATGGCAATCACAAGAGATATATATATGGGATGCCTGAATCACCATAAAGAAGGGTGCGCCCTGGAAAGCAACCAGATCACACACACAGAAATATTTTATGAATGAGAAATAGTGTATAGCAACTGAGATTTTTGGAACATTACCGAGCACAACATTGCCTGTCCTAATACAAAGTACAGATGGTTCCAGATTTATGATGATTCAACTTGCAATGTTTGGACTTTTTGATGGCGTGAAAGCAGTATGCATTCAGTAGAGACTGGCCAGGCTAAGCTATAATGTTTCATAGGTTAGGTGTATTCAGTGCTTTTCCAATGTACAATGTTTTCAACTTACAATGGGTTTAACTGGGGCATAACCCCATGAGTCAAAGAGCATGGGTACAGAAAAGTGCTGCTAGCATCTAATGTGTTCATTCAGATGTTTTAAGACAAGAGTACTTCCTGAAGAAGATTTATACACTAAACTCCTCACCTACCACACAGGAAGAAATAAGGGTACAAAATTTTCACTGATTACCACCTTTAATTAAAAAGTAAAAACTGGAATAGACATTTTACAAAGAAGAGACACAAATGGTCAATAAGCACATGAAAAGATGTTCAACAGCACTAGCCAGTAGAGAAATACAAATCAAACCCACAATTATGTCTACTTCACATTCATTATGATGTCTACCGTCCAAAATGAGAAAACATGTAAGTGGCATGCAGAGCACTTAGGAACCCTTGTACATTTGCTAATATGAATGTAAACTGGTATAGCCACTGTGGAAATGTCTGGTGGGTCCTCAAACACTTAAGCATAAAATTATGGGATTCAGCAATTCCACTTCTACATATATACCCAAAAGGACTGAAAGCAGAGACTCATCAGTATTATCCACAGTAGCCAAAAGGCAGAAACAGCCCATGTGCCCAAGAATGAAGAAATGTGATAAACACATACAATGGCATATTACTCAGTCATAACAAGAATCAAAGTCTGATATACAAAAAGACAATTATTGTATTAGTCTACTTATATTAATTACCTAAAATAGGCAAATTCATAGAAACAAAGTAGAATAACTGTTCCCGCCATGGCTGGGGGAATGGGAAGAATGGATTACCTACTGGTCATATAATGAATGGATGATGAACAAATTCTGGAAACGAATATTGGAGATAGTTGTCTAACACTGAGAATGTACTTAATGCCACTGAACTATACTCTTAAAAATGGATAAAATGGCAAATTTTATGGTATGTATGTTATATACCATTAAAAAATATATTTTTAAGGTGAAGGAGTTATTCATTCAGATTATGTGATGTTTCTTTTTCGTTCATGGCCTATGACCTGCTAAAAATTCTCCTAAATGTGTTACTAAACCACATTTTCTAACCTGTCTTCCAAGAATTGCAACCAGTTTGAACTCAAAGGAACCTGCAAACAGGGAAAATTCAAAGAAAGTCAAGATCTCTATGCAGTCTCTGCTGACTTCACGAATCCACCTGATACCACTGGCAGATGTAGGCTTTGGCAGCAACAAACAAGTATATCCAGCAAGTAAGGCAGCAGAAACTCATAATGAGCTGAAGCAGAGCTAATAAACAAAGAGCTCTGGCTGCAAACCTACATAGGCAGACAGACCAGCCTGGTGGGCAATCAACAATGAGATACACTCTTTTGAGCTAAAGGTTTCAGGCTCATTTCATACCCTTAGGAGACACACTTTTAATTGACTCTGAAAACAGACTTGGACATAAAGCAGAATATTAAGCTATGCAAGGTGAAAGATGGGTTGCACTGTTCTATGACACTCCCCACACAATCATCAAAATCAAGTGAACATCTCCTAAATGGAATCCGAAGCCATTACAATTGCCAAACATAGAGACTCTATGTAGGTTGGAAAATGTTTAATAATTTCATCAATGTAAAGAAAAACTGAACTTTATACCTATGATTACAACTACGTATTATAAAAGAAATACTGTTTGGATATAAGTACTTTCATAAGGAAATATAGAACAACAAAAAGATCTGCATGGATTAGAATTTTTCATTCTTTGAAAGTTCTGTTAGCATTCTTAATATTATGAAATTTAAATATGTTAGGGGTTATAGCACATATCAGGCCAGGATACAGTATTTTTTAATTACTGTAGGCCATGCAAAATTCTACAAACAATGTGGAACCGCAGAATAAATACACAAGGTAGAATCCTTACTCTCTTCAGGATGCCATTTAAAGGGAGAGAGTTCCATGCTAGCATTTAATAAACAAATACATTATTTAACTCAGGCTTAATTTGATAACTAAAGCTATTTGTTCTTAGGTTTTATATCTCAACAATCTGCCATGCAAGATCACTGAGCACTAAAAGCCATCATTTTAAAAGTTCCCAAATACTGGCTGGCAATACTTCAGTTGGCTAAAGATCTTGCAATCTCTCTCTCTTTTTTTATTTTTTATTTTTATTTTTTTTTAGCAAATAATAGTAGAGAAATTAAAAAACTGAAGTGTGAACAAAGCGTGTGCACATTCTCCTCCGGTCTAAGCATTGCAGAGGGATCGAAGAGTTCGCTTTGGCACAGGTCAGCTGGCCCCATAGCTACCTTCTCACTTCATTTACGACAACTTGTCTTATTTGCAATGATAACCTCATGTTCCTCCACAGGACCATCTAGATGTTGAAATGTCCCCTAGTAATAATGTATAGTCTTTCATTTAAGCCATTAGTCAGTGAATGTTCCTGAAGACCAACTATGGGCAGTCATCATGCGTGCTGACGCGGGGCACAGAGTAAGGGAGACCCAGTCCCCAACTGGAGCCCCAAGTCTCAACAGAACAAGGACTCGAAGCAAAATGAATCTGGTGTTTTACATAACTGCGACAAAAGTAATCATTTAAACTTTCCCCAAACAAAATTTCCCCACTTTCCATGATCACAAAAGCAGTGCTAAATCATTTCCATACCCTTTCTTTTCTCACTTCCTATACTCAGCAATAACAAGTGTGGCTAATCATTTCCAATCCATCTTAACAGACATTAACTCGCTCCCAGCCTGATGGGCCACCTTCCACACAAGTTGCTAGGTCAGCTTTCCTTAAACACAATTCATATCTGGTCTCTCCCCTCCCTGTACAACAATAAATATCACTTCCCCACTCACCCGACTCCTGGCTTATCACTCA
>PVKE010037194.1:0-16023 GCA_004027555.1 Craseonycteris thonglongyai | reverse complement strand
CTTTAGAATCTTCTCTCTCTGTTCACTTCCTCGATGTTCCACAAATCTTTATCTATACAGGGGTCTCCAAACTTTTCAGCCCGCGGGCCGCATTAACTATCAAACAGCAGTTTGGGGGCCGACTACACACTCGAGGTCCAAATAAAAAAGAATCAAAACATAGATGTTGTTTTTAATTATTTATTTAATATTATTTTATTCTGATAAAAAGGTCTCCACGGGCCGCATGCAGCCCGCGGGCCGTAGTTTGGAGACCCCTGATAGAAGATAAAGATTCCTATGAGGTGAAAGTCATTTTGGAAGACACACAGGCTTAGATGAGATTTTTCTGAAAAGCACAACACTTTTTATATCACAGAAAACATAACAAATTTGTTAAAATGGTAATAAGGCCCATGAGTATAAGACACATCATCTAGAATCTTAGCATCCTCACGTTAAATATATCCAAAGACTAAGGAAATGGTGTTGTTGCTTTAAACTAGGTTAAGCAAAGACAAAGTGTAACTTCTATGGGCATAATTTTTATGCTGTACTTCTAAGTAAGGGAAAGAGTGGCATTAGAAAACAGATTGTTAAATAGCTAGAAAAATGATCCCATCGGAAAACTGATTTCTGTCTTTAAGTAAAAGTTCCCACAAAACATGTCATCTTTTCAAAACAAAGTAATAACTTTTAATAGTAGTAGATTCCAAAAGGCAAAGTAATGGCAAAATGGCTTGGCAACATTATTGTTCTAAATTTGTATGTAACTTAGACCTATGAAACATTCTTTTTTTTTTTTTTTTTTTTTTTTAAAATAGAATCATTTAATATATATTTTATTTATTTATTTATTTTTGACAGAGGAGAGAGAGAGAGAGAGAGAGAGAGAGAACTGAATCAGGGAAGCTCCCAGTTCAGCATATGGTTCCGCACGGGCCGGGGCCGGGATTCGATCCTCGGTCCCCAGTGCTGCAAAGTGAGCGCCTAACCCACTGAGCCATCCCGGCTTCCCCTGAAACATTCTTGTATCCATTTGCTTGTTCTTTGGGAATACAGAGATTTCATATACATTAAATTTAAGTCTATATTTAACACAAACCCTAATTGTATTTAGATACTAAAAGTAATGCATGAATTCTCAACCTATACAGGTTTTTATCAAAATGACTCAAATTTATGGACTTTTAGAGCATATGAGGAACAAGCAACTACAAATCAATTTAGGCTACCTACCAATAATGGCAAAATGAATTGGTCACACAGTTTCCTGCAGCTAATTTCTAAATCTAGATAAACATTTTTAAAAAATGAAAAATAACAGATATTTATGGGTATGTAGAAAAATTGAAACCCTGGTGTGTTATTGGTAAAAATGTAAAATGAGCAGCTGCTATGAAATATAGTTTGGCATATTCTCGAAATGTTAAACACAGGACTACCATATATCCATTCCTAGGTATAGACTCAAAAGTACTATAAGTGGGAACTCAAATAAATAGTACTTATATACCAACGTTTACAGGCAACAACCAAAAAGTGGAAATGACCCAAGTATCCATCAAGAGATGAATATCAGGGAAGCCGAGATTGCTCAACAGGTTAAGTGCTCAATTTGCAGTCCCCTCACCCCCACCCCCATGGACCGAGGATCAAATCCCAGCCCTAGCCTATGTGGATCCATATGCTGAACTGACCTGGGGTGTGCTTCCCATGCAGGGGGCCCCCAGTTCAGTTCTCACCACCACCCCACCACCACCACCACCACCAGTTCAGCCCTTGGCTCGATGGGGCGTGTCTCCCAAGCAAGAGGTCCCCAGCCCAGTTCCCACCCTGTGCGGTCCCCACCACATGTGGACTGAAACCATGTCGAAAACTGACCACATACAATTATGGAGACTGCTCTGCCCACCCCCCACCCCCCATCTCTCTGTCTCTGTCAAAAACAATATAATAAATCTTTTAAAAAAACAGATAAATATCCATTATTTACAATAGACAAAAGGTGAAAACAACCCAAATGGCATATAAAGGGTGTCCCAAAATTCACGCAAGAAGTAATTTTGATAGAAAACACAGGTTTATAATTAAAAATTGTAAGTTTTCATTGCTCAACAATGAAAACAATGGGAAGCCAGGATGGCTCAGTGGGTTAAGCACTCACTTTGAAGCGCCGGGGACCGAGGATCGAATCCCGGCCCCGGCCCGTGTGGACCCATATGCTGAACTGGGGTGTTCCCCCAGTTCAGTTCTCTCTCTATCTCTGTATCTCTCTCTCTCTCTCTCTCTCTGTCAAAAGCAATAAAATTAAAAAATAAAAATTTAAAAAAAAAACAATGAAAACGCATTGTTCTTCCGTGTAGTGCTCCATTTTTAATAATCCTGAACTGTCAGCTGTCACGCTGTCTTTTTTTTTTTCCATTGGCAACACCTTACCGCACACATGATGCAAAATTCAAATCTTGTGTGAATTTTGGGACACCCTTTACATATAATGCATTATTTAGTCATAAAAATGCAATGAAGTTCTGATACATGCTATAACACAGATGAATCTTAAAAACATAATAAGTGAAATAAGAGAGACACAAAAGGACAAATACTATATGGATCCACTTATATGAAGCATCTAGAATTGGCAAATTCATAGAGACAGAAAATAGAATAGAGGTTACCAAGGAATGAAGGAAGGGGAAGGAGTTAGTGCTTGATGAGTATAGAGTTTCTGTTTGGGATAGTGAAAGATTCTGGAAACTGTGTGGAAGATGATAAAACATTGTGAATGTACTTAACAACACTAAATTGTACATTTAAAGAATGGTTTGTTTTAAAGGAAAAAATGAAAAGAAGGCAGGAAATAAAGACAGGAACAAAAGAAAAAAGATGACAAATACAGAATATAATTAAAAAATGCAAACATAATCAAACCATCTCAATAATTAGTAAAGAAAAATAAATAAACTAGACACTCTACAAAAGGCCATTGAAATTATGAAAAAGAATAAAAACACAAGACCTGATAGTATTCTGTGTACAAAAAATACTTTAAATACAAACTCCAAAATAGTTGCAGTAAACAAAATATAGTTATGTGACACAAGGATAGACACAGAGAGTGGAATCCAAAAATATATATATACATATATGATCAATTGATTTTCTACAAAAAACCACAAGTAATGATAAAGATAAACTGGAATTTTTAGCAAACATACTCAATTGTAAGGGTCTATGGAAGGAGCTCTGGGTTTATGGAAGTTCTTGTGTTCCACATAATCGTGAGAACCCTACATGCAAGAACCCTGTAGTTAAGAACTCTTTATAATACAGCTTTATCATTTTAACTTCCCCTTCTATTAACTTCCTTTTCCATTCCATAAATACCCCTCCATCCTGGCACACAGGTCAGAGTGTGTACATGGCTTGTCATGTCTTCAAGTGCTGGCTTGTAAACCTTCCTTTTCCCCCAAATAAATTGGTTTTGGTGGCATAACATGTAGTCTATATTATTTTTCAGTCAACAGTAATTCATTCGATGGAGATAGAAAAGTATTTTGAACAAATGCAGCTGGATCAGCTGGATATCTTCATGGGAAATATAAGCTTCAAACTTTCCCTAAATATATCAAAAATTACCTTGACATTGATCATAGAGCTTATTGCAATAACAAAAACTACAAAACTTCTAGAAGAAAATGTAGGAGAAACTCTTTCCTACCATAGGAAAGAAAAAGACTGTCTTAGATAGGGCTCCAAAAGCACAAACTATAAAACAAAACAAGGTACGTTGGGCTTAATCAAAATTAAAAACTTCTGTTGAAATAACACCACTAGAAATATTAAGAGGAAACCATACATTGGCAGAAAGCATTCACAACATGAATATCTGACAAAAGACTTGTATCTAGAATATATAAAAACCTCTTACAACTCAACAAGAAACACCCAGTTTAAAACGGGGCAAAAGATCTAGATAGATACTTCACAAGATAAATAAAATGGAAATAAACACACAAAGTAGGCTCAATATCATTAGTAATAGTACCCACTTGTGGAGTAAAACTATGTCGAAAACTAATGATGTACAACTATGGAAACTGCTCTGGGCCCCACCCCCCTTCTCTTTGTCTCTCTGTCTCTATCTCTCTGTCAAGAAAAAAAAAAAAAGTTTAGAAATGGACAGCAACTAGGCTCCACTTCTAGTTCCTCCTTTCCACTGGCATTTATTTGCAAAGAAAACTTTTCCAAAAAGTTTGAAACTTCCCAGTTCACTTTCCTGAAGTTTCCTTAGCCCAGGTATGGTCATATGGTCATATGAACATATCTAAACAATTATACAAAAGAATATCATTAAGACCAATCATGATTTAAGACCTGGAGGAGAGGAGTAACCTCTTCCCTGAATCCAGGGTTACTAAGAAGATGAAAATTCAACAAATCTTGGACTCTGCCAGAAAGAAAGAATGAGGGGAAAGGAATTGAGAAGTCAATCAATAATGTATGCTACACTGACTAAAAGTACATACACAAGTAAACCAAGTTAAAATGTAAGAGCTGCATCTTGTTTTAAAAATAAAGATCCTATCCAATTGTTCCTTCCCGGAATATATGAAGTAGGTCTTCAGGACTATTCTGACAAAATTCAGCACTTTCCTCAAGAAGCAACTCTGGAGAAATTTGAGAAGTGAATAACTGAAAATCCAGATACACAGATCATGTATTTTAGATATGGAGATTTTTCAAAGCAGATGGCACCAATCCCTGTAATTGCTATAGAAAAATCTCTATGTACCATCTCATACTGACCATCATGCCTTTGTAATGTACCCACTATAATAAACTATAAGCCGTCAAGATATATCCCTAGATAACTTGACCATTTTGAGTTACATCGTATGAAATGACTGAATTTTAGAGAATAGTTTGCCAGAAATAATGATTCAGAATTTTATTTTCCAAAGTGGAACATTTTAGTTTTAATATAATATGAAAATAATATAGGTCATCACCACTGACCACTGAACATATTCCTAGTTGTGATAATAAAATTATATCATCAGCATTATCTCCCATTTGGATACAGTAGAAAAACACATTTGTGATTTATTGAAATGAATTTCAAGTCTGTGACACAGAAATTAAAATAAATGAATATAATTGCATCCTATTTTATTAAACATGTCTCCCAGGAGATCATGCCTGCCTGCCTACCTCCCCTGCTATTTACATGGTATTGAACTGCAGAGTTCTGCATGCATATGTATATTCATTAATTTGCATTGAATCCAAATTGGCCTGTATCTAGTTTCAATTTACCAAACCGAGGACTGTGAAAACTTGTTTTATATAGTTCTTGGAGATATATATATATATAGCAATCAAGTATACTGGTGATGAAAAGTAGAAAAGCCCATCTAATCTTCCCATAAAATGTTAGAGACCCAAAGCTGCAATTCACTGTGAAGTGATACCACTCTCACGGAAGTCAATAAAATAATAAGACTATTTCATTTAAAACACGTTTTAATTTCTATAACATTATTGATGATATATGTACTGTATTGGAAAGAGGTTGAAAACTACTGGATTAAGTATCCAAATGGAAAAAAAAAAAAACCTTAGAACCAAGAAATCAAAAAATCGAATACATTACTTGTTAAAAGTACATTAGCAGTGCTCTCAAACACTGATAAATGTTCCATCAGGAGGTGACAAATACCGTAGTAAGGTAAAATATAGAGCTTCCATAAGCATTAACTGGCCATGTGGAATAAAATATATACCCAAGAATTACTACTATAACTTTGAAATGTATGAAAAACAAAACACCGGGGATCAAATCCCGGCCCTTGCCCGTGCAGAACCATATGCTGAACTGGGAGCTCCCCCAGTTCAGTTCTCTCTCTGTCTCTGTATCTCTCTATCTCTCTCTCTATCTCTATCTATCTCTCTCTCTCTCTCTCTCTCTCTCTCTCTCTGTCAAAACTAAATAAAAATATATTTATAAGAAAAAAAAAAGAAAAACAAAACACTAAAGTTTACAAAAATTAAGCTGTTTTGTTTTCGTCTGGATGTTATCCTGGTTTTCCTGACACTGTGTGATGAAAGATAAAATCAGTAAAATAGGATACTAAATGCTGTACGGTATCATCTGTTAAATATCAATTTTATTAACATTAAGTTCAATTAGTTAAAATCAAGAGACTTTGTACGTAATTTTAATACATTTATCTCTGCAACAGGCAAACTCATATCTAAGAGTAAAGCCATTATTCTGAACATTTGGATCTGAGCACATCATCCCCACCTGGTGGTAGCTGAATCCAGTAACACAGCATCTAAACAAAATATAATTACTGAAAATCTTTATCATACATGATTATACTGTAGGTTTAAAATTGAATATTGAATTCTCTATGTTGAAGTTGTCACAAAAAAACCTAAGGATGGATTAAATGTATTTAAGAAGTCACCTCAGGGGATGCCAGGAAAGCTCAACAGGTTGAAGAGCTTGCCTTGCAACCTCGAGGTCCCTAGCCCATGGAAAACCCATATGCTGAACTGAGGTGCCTCCACCCAGGAGGCATCCAGTTTGGTTCCTACCCCACGCAGCCTCACATCCACCAATGAAGAATGAAACTACGGTATGTCAAAACTAATGATGTACAACTATGGAGACTGTCCTGGCCCTCCCTTCTTATCTCTCTCTCTTTCTCTCTCACCTTCTCTTAAAACAATAAAATAAATCTTAAATAGATAATAATAAGTCACCTCAGACCTAATTTAATACTGGAATGTGGCATATTTGAAACTTTTTCCTATTAAAATTTTAAAAGCTTTAAATAATAAAACTATAAAATTTTGACCAACTATATTGTTTTGTAGACATCTCAAAAAAGATTCATTACTTCATTAAGTATCAATCACCTATTATGCAGCAAAATTATATAAATCATACTTTCACCTGTGTACAAATCAGAAATGTTTGCCTGTAAGTACTGTTTCATCAGATTCAAAAAATAATACCGTAAGAACATTAATGGATGAAACAAACTTATCCTTTCCTTCTACAGTATTTCATGAAAGGCTTCCATGATAAACTTTGTTTTAAGAATATTTTCTCATGATAAATGCTATTAATATACTGCAGCTTAGCAACAAAATTACAAAACTCAAAAAGACTATAAGCAATAAAAATTAATGAAGAAAATACTTTTTATCAAATCCAACTGTTTGATGATAATTTACTTCTTGATTATACTTTTCTTAATGATCTTTAAATAGTAACTCAAGAAGCTTGGATATAGAGTAGTAAGTCAATAACAGTCAATCCGCATTCACAACATAAAATACATTCACTATACAAACATGGTATGCCTTAAATGTGATTTTTAATCCTTTATTTAAAAAAGGACACTGGAGGATGTACCAATGGCAGCAATACCTTTTGCTTTTTAACCATTATCACTACTTATTTTTCCTTGTCTCATTTTTTAAATTAATTGTTAAATTTATTGAGGTAACATTGGTTGGTGAAAATTACATTTAAGTTCCAGGTGTACAATTCTACATTACATCACCTATGTATTGAATTATGTGCTCACCACCCAAAGTCAGTTCTTTTTCCATCACCACATATTTGAGTCCTCTACACTCCTCCCACAGCCCCCTCCCTCTTTACCCTCACGTAATCACTAAACTATTTACTATGTCCAAGAGTTTTTGTTAACAATGTCTTTTGTGAAGCAATTTAAATAGTGTACAGAGTTTAAGGAAAGCATTGGTAGTTAAGAGCTCAGAATCCAGGACCCACTAAAACATAAACTCTATAAAAGGCAGAGAGGTTTCCACTTTTTTCAGTGACATATCTGCAATATCTAGAATGATACATAGCACACAGTAGACATTCAATAAATAATGGTTGAACAAGTGAATAAATTGTCTAACTCTCATGGTATGAGAATGACAAAGCTTTTGTATTACTATTTCACTGAAAATGAAGATGATACAAAATGAGAAAGATGAAAAAAAAAGGAGACTACTTTCTCCCATGCATCAATATCACCATCACCCCCTTCACCACCAGAATCATCAGTTTTATGCTTAGATTTAGAAAAGGACATACCTTAAGCTTCTCTAACAAAAACTGCATCTTATTCACTCATTTTATACAGGTTCCTAACAAGTTATAAGGCTTATGTATATTGAAACCTAACTGATAAGTGAATTATAAACCATGGACTATTAAACATAAACTAGGATCTACTTATATTATTTTAAAAAATCAAAAGACTTTGAAAATATAAAAGTAGACTGGAACAAATGAAGAGATATGATGTCCCTGTTTAGAAAGCATCAGTACAATAAAAATACAAAATTTATCATATCCGAAGTTATACACATACTAACAAGTTTGTTTTAGCAAGTGGGATTAGTACAAAATCAACACACTAAAAGTTCAAGGGGAAGCCGGGATGGCTCAGTGGGTTAAGCACTCACCTTGAAGCCCTGGGGTCCAAGAATCGAATTCTGGCCCTGGCCTGTGTAGACCCATATGCTGAACTGGGGTGTCCCACCGGGGGTGAGCGTTCCATGTGGGAGGCCTCCAGTTCGACCCCCATGTCAGAGGCCCTCGGCCCAGTTCCCACACTGTGCAGCCCTCTGCTGCCCACCCCCCGCCCACCTGTGTGGATGGAAACTATGTCGAAGACTGATGACAATGCAACTGGGCCCTCCCCCTTCTCTGTCTCTCTGTCTCTCTGTCAAAAACAATAAAATAAATCTTTAAAAGTTAAAGAAACTAAATGCATAAATGAAATTCAGGGACCACTCAAAATTCCAATCCAGGGGAAGCCAGGATGGCTCAGTGGGTTAAGTGCTCACTTTGCAACGCCGGGGACTGGGGATCGAATCCCGGCCCCGGCTCATGCGGAACCATGTGCTGAACTGGGAGCTCCCCCAGTTCAGTTTCCTCCCTGTCTCTCTCTCTCTCTCTCTCTCTCTCTCTCTCTCTCTCTCTCTCTCTCTCTCTCTCTCTCTCTCTCTCTCTCTCTCTCTCTCTCTCTCTCTCTCGGTCAAAAATAAATAAATAAATAAATAAAATATATTAAAAAAAAAAATTCCAATCCATATCTGGAATATAAAATTGCGATATAATTTTAATCAGAAGTAGAAATCTAATCAATTTTATCATGTCCTAATTGGAGAAAACTGTATAAACTAAATAGGGATAGTCAAAACAACATGAACTATAAAAGAGCAAATAAATACTTAAGAGTCTGGCAGTGAGCAAACAAAGAGTTCCCCATGACACAAGACATTTATTCAGCATTCCAAGTAAAGCAGGCATATTATTAATATGATGATGTAATAAGCATCAGGCTAATCACATTGGTGCCAAATAACCGAGTCATATTATATAACTAGTTTCCCTAGATTTAACTCAAATTTTACCAAACAAGTTTCTGATTACAAATTTGTTTTTCTGTTTAATCTATCCAGAGAGAAAATTATGTACTTTCAGCCCAAGAATACTGCATATATCTCACAGAATATTAATGTGTTTGTATTCTGGATTCTAAATCAGTATCTTGTGAACTTGGTTAAATATAAAGAGAACGAGGAAGCCTCAATATGAATTTACAGAATCGAGAAAATTTCAGAGGAATAAACTGTCATGGTTTATGAGAGATCCAGTCATCCCTACCCACGTGTGAATTCCATATTCCATTTCTCTCCAAAGCAGTGAAAAGAATGCTTGTCAATGAGAGGAGGAGAAGAAATCATTGCCTCAACTGAAGACTTTAACAAAAAGCTGGCTGCTACAGAAATCCCCTACAAATAATTCCTTTTTGACTCTTGTTGCTAGGTTCTGGTTTGTTGTTAGTTCCTGTAACTGCTGAGATGGTGGCGAAGATTCTAGCCTCCATGCCTGAGGCTCCTGGTTCGGTTCCCACCCCAAAGAGAAATCTGTACGTTTTCTCCAGATCTTCAGAATAGACTTAATTTCTACATGACAATTATTTGATCTGGTTACTGCAATTCAAGCCTCAAGACATTTTAAATTTTTTTTTTTTTAGAGTGGTATTTTTTCTTGGATCTCTGTGACAACTAATTTTAAATTTATTTATTTATTTTTAATTTTTGACAGAGAGAGAGAGATACAGAGAGAAGGGGGAGGGCCCAGAGCAGTCTCCATAGTTGCACATCATTGGTTTTTCCACATAGTTTCATTCCACAGGTGGGCGCGGGGCTGCACAGGGCAGGAACTGGGTCAGGGTCTCTGGGGGCATTCCCCAGTTCAGCATATGGGTCTACACGGGCCAGTGCCAGGATTCGATCCTCGGTCCCCGGGGCTGGAAAGTGAACACTTAACCCACTGAGCCATCCCAGCCTCCCCGACATTTTAATTTTGAGAGACTGGTTTTAAGTTAATTTGAAGGCCTTTTGGTTAAATTTACTACTCCATCGTTGCATTCTTTCTAATGAGAACCAGATCCATACTGATATAAACACTGATAATTTCAGAGATATTCCAACCACAGAAATATTCAGTACATATTTAATTGTAATACGTAGTGAATACCAAAGTATTACTTCTATTAAAATAGTAATTCTAAATATAGAAACTTTATCTTCCTCTTGGCTTCTCCATATTAGCAATGCCAGAACTAGCCAAGACTGAACCAAGACTGGTGAATGAAGAGATGATGCCTTCACAAATTTTAAATAGCACATAATTTGCAAAATTTTAAATATTTAAATTAACTATACTTTCTCAAAATCTTCTGAACATCATCATATTTATAAAACTGGGTAAAGTTAACATATTTTCTGCAATGCACCAACTCAAAACGTTATAATACTTGTGCCATTTTTTTAAAAAGAAGACACGATTTACATTACCGTATCTGTCATTTCTAGAAGAGATGATAATCATAATCAAAACCTAACACTTTTTTATTATCAAGGATTATCAGTGGTAACAAACACACATAATAGCTTTGGAATAATTTGTGTATTTATATTTATTGTATTATCCTACAGATTACTTTTGGAGCACAGAAATTAATATGATAAAGCAAAAAATAACAGATGATACTAGGATTTTTACACTCTATACTTAGCATATAGACTAAAAAAAATCACTCAAGCATTGCTGTTAAAAAAACTAATTTTTTATACAATATATTCCAAGCATACCAAATCACAAGTTAGATATACTCATATTCCCAGTGATGTTCATAAGCAATGTATTTAAGCATCATAAACTGAAATGTTGTTGAAGCATGATTTGTAAAGGATTATTTCCTCACCAAAAATATGGAATAATCATTACAGTATGACTATGTAATTGTAGTATCAAAGATATAAAAGTTCAAAAATATTAAACATGTAATGCACATCTTTATGTTATTTTGGCGTAACTACTTTCAAAGCACATCACCAAGAGTAAGTAGAATCTTGGGTGGTAGAGATAGGGGAGTAGGGAGGAGGAATCAAATATATGGTGATGGAAAGTGAGCTGATTCTGGGTGATGAGCACATAATGCGATATATAGACAATATAATGTAGAACTGTATACCTGGAAACAACATAATTGATATCAACTAATGTCACTGCAATAAATTTAACAACAACAAAAAAGAGTAAGTAGAATCTTGGTATTTGAGATGGATTTAATCAACGACCTTTTGAACCTACAAGGCACAAGTACCACTAAACAAATCCACTTCAGAAAAATTACTGGGTACCAACTGAAAAGAAGAAAACCACAAAGCCTCAGTCAAATGCAGCTGTTAGGTAGTTCTAAGCAAACTCAATACTATTCAAAATTTTGCCTGAAAAATTATGAACTGCTTCATCATAGACCTTGTTGCTTGTTATTAGTCAAAACCATGAATATTAAATATCTAAATTTTTGAGAAAATAAGGAACAAATGAAGAAATTAATTCAATAAATCTTCAAGGCATAATGTCAACATGGGATTTGTCATCTAAAAACAACATTTCTTCTGGATATGCTGTTCCTCATAGATAAATGAAAACTTAAGTACACACAAAGACGTGTACATGAATGTTTATAGTAGCTCTATTCATAATTACCAAAAACTAGAAACACAAATTTCCTTCAATCAGTGAATCAATATCAAACTGTGGTACAACCAACCATACAATAGTCTTCCAACAAATGCAAAGTAACAAAATATGGTCTATACAAAAACCTGGATAATTCTCAAAGGTATTATTTAGGCTGACTACAAGAAGCCAGTCTAAAAGGTTACATACTTTATGATTCCAATTATGTGACATTCTCTAAAAGGCAAAACTACACTGATGTAGAACTGATAGGCAATTGCCAGGGTTGAGGAGCCAGGGGTAATGGGGGGGGGGGGGGGGGGGGGGGGGGGGGGGGGGGGGGGTAGGTGGGAAGGAGGGGAGAACTGGTAGACAGGGTTATAAACAGAGAACATGAAGGAATTTGGGGGTTGATAGAGCTATTCCATATCATGACTGTGCTGGAGGCTACATGACTCTATACATATGTTAAAATTCACAGGTCTGTATTTTTAAGCCAATTTTACAATATGACAGTTTTAAAAATAAATAGCATTTCTAAGAATCAACTCCTTTTACCAACCCATTTTGACAAGTGTGTCAATGCTATAAATATTCAGTTATTAAATAAATTTGCTCATTAATATTTTTTAATGGTGGTAACAAGTTAACAAATCACATGACTGAAAAATCTTTCAAACTCTACAACTCTGTAATCAAAGAGTACTTACCAAGTTCATTGAGACTCTGAGCAGCTTTTGTTATCTCTCTACTTCCTCCCTGCAGTTGCCCTTGAAGTCTTTTACTGAGATACAAGATGCGAATTATTCTCCGAAGCAAATCACAGGCAACCTGTACAAATACCACAATGTTAAATAAATATGGTCACTTCATAAAGTTTTATTACTATTTTTATGTGACTATGTCCATTCTTTCCAGATGCTAAACATTCATTCATGTCTTTTTTGTTTTCCACCAGAAACGTAAATAATCACAAGTTTTAATAAGCATCATTTTAAAATAAATTCCAATTTATTCTAAATGAGGTGTTATGAAATCCAGGGACTCTTCTCCTCAGTCCCACACCAGTTTTCTTCTCTGGACTAGTGGTTTGTTCTCAGTCTTGACCACATTAAATTGAAGTGGGTAGGTTCAAAAAGTTCCAATGGCCAGGCCATAACCCTGACCAATTAAATCAGAATCTCTAGCATTAGGAACTAAACATCAGTACTTTTTAAAAAATATCTTTAAGTGGTGCCAATATTCCTACTACTGCCTCCTATTGTTTCCAATCTTGACGTCTCTTTTCTAAGTCCCTAGGACAACAGATTTAAAACTTCTCCCAACTTTGCTAGACCTAAAAGAATAAGCATGGCCCTACTTGAATTTTCCCAATGTTTTTTTCAATCACTATTAAGTTATTTAAAAAAACAAAAAAAAACGCTATGTCACCTGCTATTAATTTTTCGTTACCAGACCTAATACTGAGTCTTTACCTATCCAAACGACAGAAGACATAAAATAAAGAGTCATGTATTTCAGTACACTTTCTTGCAGAAGCTAGATAGATCCAGGACAATAGCCCAGGAAGAGTAAGAAGACAGACTGATGGAATAAACAAATACGTAATGAACTTCAACTTCAGCTGTGATAATGAAGAAAAGAGAGACCGTCTAAGCTGTTATAGCATCACCACCATCTGTGAATCGCCCTGGAGCAGTATCTCTCATCTAAAGAGGAAAACCCTACCTTCTAGCAATAACAATTAATAGCACTGGAAAGTCAAGGTCCTTGAGGCTGCAACTATAAACATTTTTTCAGAGCCACACAGCCACACTCAAGTATCCACATATGCACACACACAACATAGACAAACACATAAACATAAACATAAAATCAAATACATGTTTACAAACATGTGTAAGTCAAAAACAAACAAGTATTAAACAAGTTACCTGACTACTTTTCTGCGTAACTATAGTCTAAAGTACTTAAAATAATAAAATAATGCCAAATAAAAATTATCCCCTGGAGAAAGGAGGATTTGGGCATATTTATTTTTTGCATACATTTTACTTATTTTCTAATTGGGTTATATATGCACATAATTTAAAATTGATTAAATAAAGAAGATAAAAAAATCATCCTTATACCTCTATGCCCCAACTATGCACTTACCAAAAATAACCACAATTATCAGTTTTTTGCTTGTCTGATTGCATTTTGAGATGGACAATTTGGAATGTAGCATACCTAGCTACGTTTCTTCCTCTGGGATTCCAAATACATCATGAGAAGAAACACAGATTTTATATTAATCTAATTACCTAGAATTATCCTGCCAGAATTCCCTAGTACCTACCCAATAAGGATATACCCAAATATGAATCTTTGAGCTTATTTCTAATGCTTTTATTTTTAACCATACTTAATCTGTCACCAAGTCTTATTGACTGTTCTTCTGTTGCATAACACAAGTTATTTTACCTCTATTCCTACAAGTATCACCCTAATCCAAATCTTTATCACCTTCACCTTAACACTGTGGTCTCTTCGCTAGCTTTCTAGTTTCTTACTGAAATCCATCCTGCCAGATTTATCTCCTTAGAAACAGTTTTCAGCACTCCAGCCCCTTTTTAATAAACTTCACTGGCTCTCTACTAATAGATTATATTGAATCTCCTCCAAACAGCATTTAATAAAATCCTCAGTCAACAAGTCTTAGATAATATGTAAGGTATCAACTCTCATCATTTCCTAATATAGTTGCCTGTGCTCCAATCAATATACTTTTCTTCCTTATTTTTTTTTAATTTTAGACTTTCAATATCAAATATAATACAAACATATTATTCAGCACTAAAAAGAAACAAACTATCCAGAGGGTAAGTGGGGAGGGTAGTGGTAGAGGAAGAAGGGGAGTCAAATACATGATGGTGGAAGGAGAAATGATTCTGGGTGGTGAGCACACAATGCAACACATAGACAATGTGTTAGAGAATTGTACACCTGAAACCTATATAATTTTACTAACCAATGTCACCTTAATAAATTTAAGGAAGGAAGGAAGGAATCAATTAAGCCATGAAAAGCATAGAGAGACTTAAATGCATATTACTTAGTTTAAAGAAGCCAATCAGGGAAGCCGGGATGGCTCAGTGGGTTAAGTGCTCACTTTGCAGCGCCGGGGACCGAGGATCGAATCCCGGCCCCGGCCCGTGCGGAACCATGTGCTGAACTGGGAGCTCCCCCAGTTCAGTTCTCTCTGTATCTCTCTCTCTCTCTCTCTCTCTCTCTCTCTCTCAAAAATAAATAAATAAATAAACAAACAAACAAAAAATCTTAAAAAATAAATAAATAAATAAATAAAGAAGCCAATCCAAAAGGCTACTACATGATTCCAACTATATGACATTCTAGAAAAGCCAAAATTATGGAGACAGTAAAAAAAATCAATGGTTGCAAGGAGTTGAGGGATAAATAAGTAGAGAACAGAATATTTTATGGCACAGTAAGTACTCTATGCATGATACTATAATAATGGACATGTCATTATACATATGTCAAAGGACATAGGATGTACACAAAGAGTGAATCACCCTAATGTAAACTACGGACTTTGAGTAATAATGATGTGTCACTGTAGATTCATCAATTATAACAAATGCACATTCTAGTGGGGGATAT
Organism: Craseonycteris thonglongyai; assembly: GCA_004027555.1. Lineage (NCBI taxonomy): Eukaryota > Metazoa > Chordata > Mammalia > Chiroptera > Craseonycteridae > Craseonycteris > Craseonycteris thonglongyai. The sequence goes on along the minus strand of PVKE010037194.1, from coordinate 296 downwards.
TGATTTAGGGGAGGATATGGATGTGTTGGGGAAGGGGACATATGGGAAATCTCAGTATTACCCACTCAATTTTGCTGTGAACCTAAAATTGCTCTAAAAAAATAGTCTTTAAAAATATATATTGGGGAAGCCGGGATGGCTCAGCAGGTTAAGCACTCAAGAGCTCACTTTGAAGCCCAGAGGACAGAGGATCGTATCCCGGCTCCAGCCCAGGTGAACCCACATGCTGAACTGGGGTGTGATTCCCGAACGTGGTGAAGCCCCCAGTTCAGTTAAAATAAATAAATAAATAAATA
>PVKE010037193.1:0-16019 GCA_004027555.1 Craseonycteris thonglongyai | reverse complement strand
TTTATTTTTTTCTTTCTTACTTCAGATTTAAGTGGATAATTCATATCAAAAGTGGTATGACTTGTCTGAAAGTGACACTCAACATTATGTTTTTTCGGCACTGCAATACTACTGCCACACAGCAGGCAAACGTATTTACCTTTTAAATTAATGAAACAATATGATTCCTCCCAGTCTGTGTTAAAATGATAGGTTCGTTTTCTCTTATTTGGTCCACTCATTTTAGGACTAAACAAATAAAAATAAAAATAGTTCTAGAACTACAATATCATATCAAATTGCCACCATAATAATAGATTACCTACCTCGCTTTTAGTTTATTTAAAATCGAATATATCAAAACACTGTGATCCTAGCTAACTGTCATGACCCGATCAGTCCAGCAACCGCAATCAAAATGGCAACTCACGTCTCCCGGTTGGGTGGAGGAGAGTTTAGAGAGTGCAGCGGCTAAACAGGACGCGACATGTACAAAGGCGAAAGCTAGGGAAGAACTTATACATACAATATTGCAAACATACCAACGAATATAATAAACCTGTGTAGATACTCAAACAATATTTAAAAATTCTAACAAATGTATAAAAATAAATTACAGTTTTACTTAGTGTTTATGAAAAACTTCTGATGCAGTCAAATAATGGTGGGTGCACACAAATCGAGCCATGGGCACCATGGTGCCCATGGGCACAGGATTGGGAATCCCTGTCCTAACCGTATCTTTAGCACCAGCCCTAGAACTAACTTCAACCTTAACAGCAAAACTAACCCAAATACTATTTATGTCCTTATACCTAGATTTGACCCTAACCTTAAAGATAACCCTAACACTAATCCTAACCCTAACCATAGCCCGAATGTTAACCCTAAACATAATTATAACAGTAACCATAACACTAACCCAAATACTAACCCCATATCTATCCTTAACCTTAACCCTAATCCTAACAGTAAACCTAACCCTATACCTACCAATAACGCTAAACCTTTCTCTAGCCATAACCCCATCTCTAGTCCTAATCCCAACCCTAATCATAACAGTGAACAAAACACTAACACTAACACTAACAGTATCCCAAACCTGGAAGCTAAACCTAACTAACCCCAGACATAGCCCTCACCTTAACCCTAAACCTAGACCTAGCCCTAACATTAAAGCTAACCCTTACCATAACAATAAACCAAACACTAACAGTAAACCTAAACTTAAACCTAATTCTAACCCTAGCACCATCCTTAATAGAAACGCTAATCCTAATGCTCAAACTAGACTTAGCCATAGTCCTAACTCTAACTCTAACTCTAACTCTAACTCTAACCCTAAACCTAACAGTAACCCTAACCCTAACCTTAAACCTTGGTTCTAGCCCTAGCCCTAACCTTAACCCTTACAGTAACCCTGACACTAAAAGCAATCCTAACCTTAACCCGAACCCTAACAGTAACACTAACCCTAAGAGGAACTCTAAACCTAACTATAACCCTAACAGAAATTTTAACCCTATCCCTAAACATAATCCCATCTCTAGTCCAAACCTGATCTCAAACCCTGACAACAACACTAACCCTAAATCTAGCCTTAGCCTCAGTCCAAAATGAACCATAATCCTAACAGTAACCCTAAACCTAACACTAATTCTAACCTGAGCCCTAGACTGAGCCCTAACTCTAAACGTAAATCTAACAGTAACTTTAGAACTAACCCTTACCCAAATCCTAACCCCATGTCTAGCCTTAAACTAAATCCTAATCCTAACAGTAACCTTAGCCTTAAACATAAATCTAAGACTAAGAGTAACACTAAACCTAAACCTAAACCTAAGCCTCACCTTAGACCCAAATCTAAACTTAACCCTAACCATAACAGTAACCCTAACACTAAACTGACACTAGCCCTAACCCTAAACCTAACCCTAACCATAACCTTAAACCTCACAGTAAATTTATCCATAAACCTAACCCTAATCCTACCCCTATATCTAGTCTTAACCCTAACCATACATCTAGCAGCCACGCTACCCTACCCCTAACTGTAGCCTTAGCCTCAGCCCGAAGGAACCTTAACCCTAACAGTAGCCCTAACCATAACACTGATCCTAACCCTAACCTTCATCTGAACCATAATCCTAACCCTAAAAGTAGTCCTAACCTGAGCTCTAGCCCTAGCTCTATATTTATCCCTAAACTTAAGCCTAACCCTAACCCAAATTGTAACTGTAGCCCTAAATCTTACTTTAGCCCTATTTAAAGCCCTAACCCTACCAGTATTGCTAACAGCAACACTTAACCTAACCCTAGCCTCATCCCCAGTACTAACACTAACTGTAAACCTAACTGTATCCCTAACCTTAAACCTAGCCTTCACCCTAAGCCTAAACCTAGCCCTAGCACTCACAATAACCCTAAACCTAACAGTTACACTAGCCCTAGCCCTAATTATAGCCCTATTTCAATGCCAAAACCTAACTCTAACAATAACCCTAACCCTAGCCCTAATGATAACCTTAAACAAAACTCTAACCTTAAACCTAAGCTTAACACTAGATTCAGACACAGCCTAACTCTAACCACAACACTAACAGGAATGCTAAGCCTATCCATAACCATAACCCTAACAGGCATGTTAACCCTGACCCTAACCTTAACTCCATCTGTAGTCCAAACTAAATTCTTAACCCAAACAACACTAACCCTAACTCTAGCTTTAGACTCAGCCTGAAAAGAACCCTGAACATGACATTAAACCAAAACCTAACCCTCAGCTTAGCCCAGGAACTATCATGAACCATAAATCTAACCTTAACCCTCGCCCTCAATTTAACCTTAACCCTAGCCCCGACCCTAAGAGTAACCATTACCCGAATCCTAACAGTATCTTAAACTCTAATCTAAACCCTATTCTGAGCCCCAGCCCTAACCCTGAACCTAATCCTAAGAGTAACCCTAACGCTTACACTTTTCCTAAACCTAGTCCTACCTCTAACCCTAACCTTAATGCTAACTCTAACTCTAACACTAACCTCAACCCTAAGAGTAACCTTAAAGCTAACCATAACCCTAATCCTAAACCTAACCCCAACCATAAGAGTAACCCTAACACTAACCATAAACTTAAATCCAGCTCTAACCCTAAACCTAACCTTAACATTAACATGCACCTTAACACTAATGCTAACCCTACCACTAGCACAAACTCTAAACCTAACTCTAACTTTAACTCTAATCTTAACCCTAACCCATGTCATAACACCATATTTATCCCTAAACTTAACCCTAAACCTAATAGCAAACTTAACTCTAAACCGAAATCTAACAGCAATGCCAACTATAAACCGAAACTTAACAGTAATGCTATCCCTAACCCAAGCTGTAATCCCATCTCTAGTCCTAGCCCTAATCTTGACACTAACATTAAACCCAAACATAACCCTAACCATAACACTAACCCTAACTCTAACCCTCGGCTTAGCCTCAGCCTTAACCCTAACTCTAAACTTCACCTTAATCCTAACAGTAAACCTAACCCTAAACCTACCAGTAATGCTAAACTTAACCCTAGCCATAACCCCAACTCTAGTCCTAATCCCAACCATAATCATAACAGTAAACCAAACCCTAACACTAACTCTAACAATATCCCAAACCCGGAACCTAATTATAACCCCAGACATAGCCCTCACCTTAACCCTAAACCTAGGCCAAGCCCTAACATTAAAGCCAACCCTTACCGTAACACTAAACTAAACACTAACAGTAACCCTAAATTTATACCTAACTCTAACCCTAACATAAACCTTAATAGAAATGTTAACACTAATCCACAACCTAGACTTAGCCATAGTACTAACTCTAATGCTAACCCTAAGAGTAACACTAAGCCTAACCTTAAACCTTAGTGCTAGCACTAACCATACCCATAACCCTTACAGTAACCATAACACTAATAGTAATCCTAATCTAAACCTGAACCCTAACAGTAACACTACCCCTAACAGGAACGCTAAACCTAACTGTAACCCTAACAGAAATGCTAACCCTAACCCTAACCATAATGCCATCTCTAGTCCACACCCAGTCCCTAATCCTGACAACAACACTAACCCTATCTCTAGCCTTAGCCTCAGCCCAAAACAAACCCTAATCCTAACAGTAACCCTTAAACTAACATTAATTCTAACCCGAGCCCGAGCCCTAACCCTAAACCTATATCTAAAAGTAACCTGAAACCTAACCCTTACCCAAATCCTAACCCCATGTCTAGCCTTAAACTTAGTCCTAATCCTAACAGTAAACCTAACCTTAAACACAAATCTAAGAGTAAGATTAACACTATTCTAAACTTAAGCCTAGCCTTAGGCCCAAATCTAAACTTAACCCTAACTGTAACAGTAACCCTAACACAAACCTAACACTAGCCCTAACCCTAAACCTAACCCTGACATTAACACTAACCCTAAACCTAACCCTAACTGTAATCTTAACCCTCACAGTAAATTTATCCATAAACCTAACCCTAAACCTACCACTATATCTAGACTTAAACCTAACCATTCATGTAACAGAAATGCTACTCTAACCCTGATTCTAGCCTTAACCTCAGCCCAAAAAGAACCTTAACCCTAACAGTAACCATAACCATAACACTGATCCTAACCCTAGCCCTAATCTGAACCATAATCCTAACCCTAACAGTAGCCATAGTCTAAGCTCTAGCCATAGCTCTATATCTATCCCTAAACTTAAGCCTAACTCTAACCCGAACTGTAACCCTAACTCTAAATCAACTCCAGCCCTATAAAAAGCCCTACCACTACCAGTATTGCTAACAGCAATCCTAACCCTAGACCTAGCCTCATCCCCAACCCTAACACTAACACTATCTGTAAACATAACTGTATTCCAAACCTTAAAACTAACCCTAGCATTCACCCTAAGCCTAACCCAAGCCCTAGCACTCACAATAACCATTACCTCAACAGTTACACTAGTCCTAACCCTAATTATATCCCTATTTCAATGCCAAAACCAACTCTAACAATAACCCAAACCCTAGCCCTAGCCTTTACCCTGACCCTAATACAATCTCTAATCCTAACCCTAACCTTAAACCAAGACTAAAGCTAATCCTAACCCTAACCCTAACCATAGCCTTAACCATAACTTTACACAAACCTTACACCTAGGACTGACCCTAACCCAATCTCTAACCCTAAGACTAACACAAACCCTAACACTAACACTAAAAGTAAACCAAACCCTAATCATAACCAGAGCCCCACCACAAAACTAAACTGTAACCCTAAGAATTATGGTAACCCTAACACTAAAGCTAACCCTATCCCTAAACGTAGACCTAACCCTAACCTTAAACTTTGCTTTAGCTCTCACCCTAACCCTAACAGTAACCCCAAACCCAATTCTAAACCTTATTTTAGCCCTATGTCAAGCCCAAAGTCTACCCTAATCTTAACAGTATTTCTAAACCTAACTCTAGCCTTAGCCGCAACCTTAACCCTAACCTAACAGTAACCTAATCCTTAACCTAACCTAGCTTTAGCCCTAGCCCTAGCCCTAGCCATAACCCTAACTCTAACAGTAACCTAACCCTAACCCTAAACCTCACTCTAACTCTAACCCTATTTCTATCAGGCAACCTAACATTCCCTCTAGCCCTCACACTAACACTAACAATTACCCTAAGCCTAACAATAGCCATAAGCCTAAACCTAACTATATCCCAAACCCTAGCATTAAATCTATACTTAAACACGGCCCTAACCCTAAGCCTAACCCTAACAGTAAACCTAATGCTAACACTAATCCTAACCCTATCCCCAGCCTTAACTCTAACAGTAACCCTAAACCTAACCCAAACCCTAACCCTATCTCTAACCATAACATTAAACTTATCCCCAGGCCTAAACCTAACCCTACACCTAGCCTTAACAGTAACCTTAACCCTACCTCTAACCCTAGACGTACATTTATCTCTAGTCAAAAACCTAACACTAATCCTAAACAAAATAGCAACCCTATCACTAAAGCTACATCTTAACCTAGCCCTATCTCAAGCAATAAACTTAATTTCCTGAATCCTATACTTATCCCAGGCCTAAGTCTAACCCTAACACTAACAATAATCCTTGCATTATACCTAACTGTAATCCTAGCTCTGTCTCCAGGCCTAAATCTAAACATAACCCTAACAGTAATCCTAACCTCAACACTTACCATAGCTTTGAGACCTGGTCTAATCTTAACCCTAATAGTAACAATAAGCCTAATTCTAATACTCACTCTCACCCTACACTTAGCCCTCACCATAAATCTAACCCAAAACCTATCATTAACAGTAACACTAACACTAATGCTAATCCTAAACCTAACCTTAACCCTAACAGTAACCATAATGCTAATCCTAACCCTACCAGAGCCCAAGCCCTAACCCTAAACTTAACCTTAATGGTAACCCTAACCCTAACAAAAATCTTAACCCTAGCCCTAGCCCTAACCCTAACTTAACCCTAACCCTTATTGAAGCCCTAGCCCTCACTCTAGCCACAACCCTAGCCCTAAGCTTAAGAGTAATTCTAAACCTAAAACTAACCCTAACAAAAACCCTAACTCCAATCCTAGTTTCACATCAGCCCTTACCCCAACATGAACCATAACAGTAACCTTAACCCTAAGCCTAAAGCTATCCCTAGCCATTAACCTAAACATAGACCAAAACTTAACCCTAGCCCTATCTAACCCTAACCCTAAAAGTAACACCAACCCTAAACCTAACCCTTACCCTAACAGTATCTCAAGTCCTAATCCTAACCCTAACCCGTACAATAAGACTAACCCTAACTATAATCCTAGTCTTAACCCCAGTCCTAATGCTATTTCTAACCTTAATGGTAACCTAACGATAACCCTAAATCTAGCCCTAACTCTCAATCTACACCTAACCTTAACTCTAACAGTAATCCTAACCCAAGCCTAGCCCTAGCCCTAGCCCTAGTTCTATCTCAGTTCTACCCTAACCCAAACCTTATTCCTAACAGTAACCCTAAACCTAAACCCATTCCAAAACCAGAACCTAAACCTGATCCTAACAGTAACCCTAACCCTAACCATAACCCTAACCCTAGCGTTAGCCCCAGCTCTAACCCTATCCCTATAGTAGCCCAAACACTAATCCTAACCCTCTCCCTAGCCCGAACCAAAACCTTGACCCTAACAGTAACCCTAAACATAACCTTAACAACAAGGGTAACACTAACCCTAAACCTAACCTGAGACTTATCCTAAGTTCTAACCCTAACACTAATAGTAACTCTAATACTAACACTAACCATAACAATAATCCTAAACCTAATACTAACCCTAGCCTTAGACCCATCCCTAACCCTAATATTAAACCTAACAGTAACCCTAATCAAAACCTTAAAACTAGCTCTAGGCCTCACCTTAACCATAACCCTAGACCTACTCTTCACACTAAACCTAACCCTATCTCTAACCCTAACCCTAATAGTAACCCTAATGCTAACCCTAGTCCTAGCTCTAGCTTTATCTCTAGCCCTAAAACTAATTCTAACCCTAATCTAAACAGTAACACTAACCCTAAACCTAACCCTACCCTACCCCTAAACCAAGACCTAACCCTAAACCTAACACTAAACTGAACCATAGCACTAGTCTTCACACTTAACCTAACCCCAACCATAACAATAACCCTAATCCTAATCTTAGCCTTAGCCTCAACCCTAACCCTAAACATAACTCTAATCCTAACTAACCTTAATCCTAACCTTAATACAAAATCTAAACATAGCCATAATGCTAACCCTAACCATAACCCTAAAAATATTTCTAAACCTTACCATATTCCTACTGATAGCCATAGCTCTAACCCTAACACTGACCCTAACTCGAACTGTAGACCTAACCCCCAGTCTAACCCAAACACTAACCCTAAACCTAAGAGTAACCCTAAAGATAATCCTAACCTTAACCCTAACACTAACAGTAACCGTAAATGTAACCCTAACCTCAGCCCCACCCCAGCCCTAACCCTATCACTAACAGTAAAAATAACCAAAAACCTAGCTCTAGCCCTCATCCCAACCCTAAGCCTTACTCTAAACCTAAAAGTAACCATAAGCCTAACCATAACCGTATCCCAAATGCTAACTCTAAACCTATCCTTAGCTTCACCCTAAACCTAAACCTAAATCTAACAGTAACCCTAACCCTAACACTAATCCTAAACATAGTCCTACTGCTACCCTAACCCTAACACTAACCCTAACAGTTACCCTAACCCTGAACCCAACCCTAAGGGTAACTCTATCCCTGACCCCAAACCTAGACTTAGACCCACAGCTGAACTTAACAAAAACACTAAGAGTAAACCTAAACCTAACCAGAACCGAAGCCCTAGATATATCTCCACACCTAACCCTAAACCAAACAGTAACCCTAAATCTAACTCTAACCCCAACCCTAAGGTTAACACTAACCCTAAACCTAAACATAGACTTAGAGCAAGTCATATCCTAATCCTAACACAAATAGTAACCCTGAACCTAACCATAATGCTACCCCTAGATCTATCTCTATCTCAAGCTCTAAACCTAACCTTAACCCTAGCCTTAGCCCCACCTCTAACCCTAACATTAACCATAACACTAACCCTAACACCTATCTTAACCTTAGCCCTAACCTGAACCCAAAACCTAACTGTAACTCTAAGAGTACCCCTAACCTTAAACGTAAGGATAACCCTTATTCTACAATTAGACCCAGCACTAACCCCAACCTTAACCATAAGAGTAACCCTAAACCTAACTCTAGCCCCACCCCTAGCCCTAAACCTAACTCTAACTCTAACTCTAACCCTAACATTACCCCTAATTCTAAACCTAACCCTAAGTGTAGCCCTAACCTTAACCCTAACACTAGACTAAGCCCCAGCCCAACCCTAATCCTAACAATAACCCTAGCCATAACAGTAACCCCAATCCTAACCCAAACACTAGTACCAGCTCTATCTCTAGCCAAAAACCTAAACATAGCCCTAACCCAAACAGTAACACTATCACTAACCCTACCCCTTACCATAGCCCTATGTCAAGCAATAACCCTAACAATAACCGTAACCCTAGTCTGAGCCTGAGGCCTAACCCGAAGCCTAAACTAACAGTAACTCCTGCCTTAAACCTAACTGTAACCCTTGCTCTGTCTCCAGTCTTAAATCTAACCCTAACCCTAAACCTAACCCAAAGTGATACCCGAACCCTTATTGAGACCTATCTCAAGATCTAACCCTGGGGGAAGCCAAGATGGCTCAGTGGGTTAAGCGCTCACTTTGCAGCCCCGGGGACCAAGGATCAAATTTTGGCCCTGACCTGTGTGGACCCATGTGCTGAACTGGAGAGTGCCCCCAGTTCAGTTTTCACCAGGGTGAGACCCTGGCCCAGTTCCTGCCCTGTGCAGTCCCGTGTCCACCTGTGGAATAAAACTATGTGGAAAAACCAGTGATGTACTTCTATGGAGACTGTTCTAAGCCTTCCCCCTTTTCTCTGTCTCTGTATCTCTCTCTCTGTCAAAAACAATAAAAATAATTTAAAAAAAAATTTTTTTTAAGAAAAAAAGATCTAACCCTAACTCTTACTCTTACTCTAACAGTAATCCTAACCATAAACAAGGTTTAAACCTAACACTAACACTAACCCTAACAGTAACTAAAACCCTAACCCTAACACTAGCCCTAACACACACTCTAATCCTAACCCTAGGGGTAACTCAAACCACAACCCTAATGCTAACCCTAACACTCACCCTAACCCTAACCCTAGCTTTAACACTCAATCTAACCCTAAACCTATCAATAATCCTAACCCTTACCCTAACCTTAACCTTAGCACTAGTTCTATCTCTAGCACTAAAATGTTCCCTAGCTCTTAAACAAACAGTAGCTATAAGTATAAACCTAAGCCTGGCCTTAGCCCTATCTCAAGAACTAATCCTAAACTTAAAACTAAAGCTAACCCTAAGGGTAATCCTAAATCTAACCCTAACCCTAGACTTATTCCTAGCTCCAGCCCTCACCTTAATCTTAACTATAACCCTAACCAAAACACTAATTCAAAATATAGCCTTGGGGAAGCCGGGATGGCTCAGTGGGTTAAGCGCTCACTTTGCAGCGCTGGGGACCGAGGATCGAATCCCTGTCCCGGCCCGTGCAGAACCATATGCTGAACTGGGAGCTCCCCCAGTTCAGTTCTCTCTCTGTCTCTGTCTCTGTATCTCTCTCTCTGTCAAAATAAATAAATAAATATTTAAAAAATATATATATATAGCCTTATCCCTAAACCAAACCTTAACAGTAATCCTAACCCTCACACTAATCCCAACCCTAGCACTATCACATAACCTAACCCTAAACCTAACTCTAACAGTAATCCTAACCTTAACCATAACCCAAATACTATCTCCATATCTACCTAAACTTAACCCTAATTCTAACAGTAAACCTAACCTTAACATTAACCCTAACAGTAACGCTAACCCTAACCCTATCCATAACCCCATCACTAGTCCTAACCCTAACCCTACCCTAAACATAATAGTAAACTCAACCCTAACCCTAAAATTACCCCTAACCCTGAACCTAAACCTATCCACGGGCATAGCCCTCACCCTAACCCTAGACCTTGACCTAGCCCTAACTTTAACTCTAACACTTACCGTAACCCTAACCTAAACCCTAATAGTAATCTGAACCCCAACCCTAATAGAAATGCTAATACCAACACTGTACCTTAGTCATAGCCCTAACCCTAAACCTACTCCTAACACTAACCAAAACTATAATATTATTCCTAACCCTAATACAAACCCTAATAATAACCCTAATCCTAACCCTTGATCTATCGCAAGCCCTAACACTAACCCTAATCTTAACAGTAATCCTAACCCTAACCCTAACCCTAACTCTAGCATTAGTCCCAGCCCTAACCCTAACCCTAAACACAACAGTAAACCTAATCCTAACAGTAACCCTAATGATTAACTTAAGCCTAGCGGTAGCCCCAGGCCTAACTGTACGCCTAACATTAACAGTCCCCTTAACCCTAACACTAAACCTAGCCCTAGACCTAGCCCAAACACAAACCCTAACCATAACCCTAACAGTAACTGTAACTTTTAACTGTATCTGTAGCCCAGCAATAACCCTCAATTTAAAACTAACAGTAACACTAACCATAAGCAAAACCTTAAAACTAGCCGTAGCCCTCAAGCTAAACCTAACCTGAGTGCTAGTATTCACACTAACCCTAATCCTAACAATTACCCTAGCCTAACTCTAGTCCTATTTTAATCCCCAACACTAACTCAAACAGTAGTCCAAGCACTAAACCTAATGGTAAAGCTATCCCTAACTGCAACCATAAACTTAACCTTAAAACTAGACTTAGACCCAGTCCTAACCCTCACTCTAACCCTAATGGTAACCCTCACTCTAACCCTAGCCATAGCTCTATCTCTAGCCCTAACCCTAAGCCTAACACAAACAGTAACCCTACTCCAAACCCTAACCCTTACACTAACCCTAGACTTAGTACCAGCTCTAATGCTAACCCTAACCCTAATTATATGCTTAAACATAACCCTGGCCCTCACTCTAACCCTAACCTTAGAACTAGAACTCACACTAACCCCAACTGTAAGAATAACCTTATACCTAACAGTAACCATAGCCCTAACCCTACCTCTAGCCCAATTTCAAGCCCTAACCTTAAAAGTAACCCTAACCCTAAACCTTTATCTAATCCAAGCCATAGCCCTCACCCTAACCCTAACCCTAAATCTAGACCTAGCTCTCACATTAACCCTAACCCTTACCATAACCCTAATCCTAACCTTAACAGTAACCCTAAACCTAAACCTAACTCTAACCCTAACATCAAATGAAACAGTAACACTAACCCTAACCCTAAACTTAACTCTAAATGGAAAATTAGATTTAACCATAACCCTAACAGGAATGCTAATAATAACCCTAGCCCTAAACTCATATCTATTCCAAACTGAATCTCTAACACTAACAATAATATTAATTCTAACTCTAGACTTAGCCTCAGCCGAAAATGAACCCTAACCCTAACAGTAACCCTAAAGTTAACCCTAATCTTTAACCTGGCCCTAAACCTAATGCGAAATCTAACTTTACCCCTAGTCCTCAACCTAACCCTAACACTAGCCCTAACAATAACTGAAATTCTAACCCTAACAGTATCCCTAACCCTAATATAAACCCTTTTGCCCCAGCCCTAACTCTAAACCTACCCTAACAGTAACACTATACCTAACATTTTTCCTATATCTTGTTCTACTTTGAACCCTAACCCCAATGCTAACCTTAACCATTACTGTAACCCCAACCTTAAGAGTAACCATAACCCTAATTGCAACCCTGACCCTAAGAGTAACACTAACCTTAAACTTAGCACCATCCCTACCTCAAAATGATAGAAGAGGGCAGCAAAGAATACAGAAGAAGAAAAAATTGTTTTAGTTAGTTTACATCCAAATTAAAATGGTAAACTAAAGAGAATTTAAAGCCATGGATTCTGAAATGCTAAAACAAACCCTTACAAAATGTTGTTTTTATCTTTGTCTTACAACTTTATAACTACAGGTTTACTGTATAAAACATTGTCCTCAGACATTTTGCTAAGGCACCTGCACCACTTTCTTGTTTATTTCTTTTTATTTATTTATTTATTTATTTATTTATTTATTTTAATATGAACCAAGAGTAGCCAGAGGAGTGAAGAGACAGAACAAGATCCAAACAAAGAGAAAGGTGCATTGAACGGCCTGCTTTCTCAATGAGAATCTGAAGGAGATGCCCGAATATGTAGGTTGTTCTATTTGCACATAACTTCAGGGCAGCCAGTTCTGTCATAACTTGTACCATCTGGATAGGAGGGTTTTATGGGTAGCCTTGTTACTGTCATTGAGCCCCTATCTCAAAAAACCTGTCAGCTGGGTTTGATTGTTTTCCGAACTTGGACTGTGTGACTGTGACAGAAATGTGTTTGGAGAAATGTAGGTATGTATAAAAGCACGAATGTCTATACGTGTGTCCATCCAAAATGTGCATGAGAGCCTCGGTATGTTTGAACATGTGTTTGTTTATGTGGGAATCTAATTCATGATGAAGTGTGAGGCCACATCAGTCCATAACTGGAGAATCAGCACAGTGACCACAGAGACGGCACCATTGAGGCAGCTGTGTTGAAATTTGACCCTTGCCCTGAAAGTTGGAGTCCAGCTTATTAATGGTTTTCTTCCTGAGCAGTTAATTGACAGAATGATAACCAGAATTCACTTTACCTGCCTGCCTCCGTGACCTGATGAGTGTTCCCTAACTCAGCGTCCTCAAGTTTTTCTCCTGTGAAAACTTTCATCTCTGTGGCCCAGGACAGCAGGAGCCCCCACTTGGGTGCTCTGGAAGCGCAGAGCCAGTTCAACTATATTGGCTTACCAAAAGCTACATCACTGGCACAAGTGCATATCCTGATGTCTTTATATTTATTTACTTATTTTATTTGTTTGTTTGTTTGTTTGTTTGTTTGTTTGTTTTGGTGTAGAAGGGTACTTCTCAAATATATCAGCTGCAGTCCATCCGGTAGTGATGTCCTCTCATTTTGTGCCTTCCTCCACCTGTCTTAACTGCTGTGTCTTCCTAATCTTTTGGGTCTACACTTCTGTTTCAGAAACAACTTCTTTGTACCTTTGCTCTCATTCACTTCTACCAAACCTCTTCCTTTTGAACTGTTTTCTCTCTAGATATCCAGTATTTCTCTCTGGGTTTCTTTTGACTTCCCACTTCATGTGGCCCTTGTATTTACCCTTTGTCTTTATCCCCTAGTAACCTTTGATGTGATCTCATTCCCTGATTTTTCTCTTTCTTTTTATTTATATTTTGTGCTTCTCTTTCTTCAGATTGTACATCTCCCCACCATGAAATTTCACTTGTGTCCAACTGTCCCATTTTCGCAACCTACACTTTTTGAAGTGTGTCAATGTTTCACATGGTTCATCACCACCCTTTATCACCAATCCCCACAACCTGGATGGAAACATGAGCCATTTTGAGAATATCAAAGCATCAGTATTCAGCAAAAGGAAGCTTCACTCAGGTATTGATACAGGTCAAAATCCTATCCTCTTGAAGGGAGTGCTTGCACCAGGTCTTTGAGGATAGGGTTGAGGTCTTTATCTTAACATATCTAGAGGTTTTCATTACTTTCTGTGGCTGCTGATCTGACCGGTCATTGTCTAGCTTTTTATGTGAAGTCCTGTATTCTTTAATATCCTCATAAGATATGTCTGATGCTGGCTTTGTTGTAAACATGACTGTGCCCAAGATCATGTGGATAGCATGAGGACTACAGAAGCATTCAAATTTTAAGCTCCATGCAGTGAGTTTTTTTAGCCATTATTGAGGAGGGCTATCTTCTTTGAACTCATGGCCTTTCCCATTCCTTTTGTCTCTGCAGTTTGATTTGGTTCCTTGGGGAAAGTTCAGAAAATTACAGACTAAGAAACAGACACACAATGAACTGAATACTGATAAAGAGGAACCTACATGATTCTTCTTGATCCAAATCTGTTCTTGAAAATGAGACAATGCTTTGCACCCTAACAGAACATTTTCTCATGAGAGTAATCAATTTATTGAAACAGAATTCTGATAGATACATATATCAAAAGAGAGTGTGTACTGAGTGTCTGAGCCTTGTCTACACATCCACGGTTCTTTTTCCAAATCACAACACTGCACACTTTAACTTTTCTCACTTTAATGTATCCAACTGGGAAAATTGGGGATGACTCTTTAACTGAGCCTCTGCATTGTAGCCCTCGGCTATGAGAATGTAGTCCCAGTCCTGGGCACAGCTCATTATGTCTCACACTGAACTGGGGTGTGCTTCCCACTCCAATTTAGTTTCCTCTTGTGCCAGCTTGCCAAGTAGGAAGCCTTCTGTTCAGCCTGGGCCTGCAGTGTGACTCTGGTATAAAAAGCCACTGGATTTCATGTGTGTATCTCCCATACAGGAGGCCCCCTGCCTTGTTCCAAACCTGGTTGGCTCAATTCAAACTCTGCAATGAAACTATGTCTAGTACTGCTGACAGACAACTATGGAGACTGCTCTGGGCCCTTCTCTTTTGTGTTCTGTGTCTCTCTCTCCTTATGTGATGTCTCTTTCTTTCTCTACATTTTTCTCTTTCTCTCTGTCATTCTCTCTCTCTCTCTCTCTCTCTCTCTCTCTCTCTCTCTCTCTCTCCTCGCAAAAACAATATAAATAAATATTTTTTAAAAACAAAGCTATCTGACCCATGATGCTTCATATATTTTCCTAAGTTTATATTATTTTCAAACCCAACTGCTTCCCTGTTGGTCATTTTCTAATGAAACCATGCTGCGTACATGGTTTTCACAGGTTTCTCAGAATATTGAAATGAGCTTGCATCAGGCATCTTTTTGCTGAAGAAAAATACCATGTAGTACTCTTAAGAACTATGTAACTAGTCTTTGGGCTTTATCACACAGAATTTGAAGGCTAGGTGAGAAAGAGCATGACTCTGCTCTATTTGTACATTTATATAAAATAAGGTGAAAAATTTTGGATCATAATCTGATATAAATATTAATTACTATTGCTTTTGTCAATGAATAACATAGGCATTCAGTCCTTAGGTAAATGGAGGCATTGAAGCCACTATGCACAGGGTTCACAAAGTTGATATAGGAGGTTAGCAAAGAATACAGAAGAAAGAATATCATTTAGTTACTTTATATCCAAATTAAAATGTGAAACTAAAGAGAACTTAAAGACATGAATTATTAAATGCTAGAATGTAGACACAATCTTACAACTTGTTATGTCTTTATTTTGGTCCTATAGCTTCAAACCTACAGCTTGACCCTGTAAAACAGTGTCCTCAGA
>PVKE010037192.1:0-16022 GCA_004027555.1 Craseonycteris thonglongyai | reverse complement strand
GGGGGACAGTTGTGGGGGGAGGTGGGAGTGGGCACTAGATATAAGGTGATGGAAGGGGAGCTGATACTGAGTGATGGGCACATAATACGATGCATGAATGATGTGAGGTGGACTTGTACATCTGTAAACTGTCTAATTGTTACCAACCAATGTAACCTCATCAAATTTAACAATAAATTAAAAAAAAAAAAAAAAAAAAGATAGAGATGAGTTACCTAAAAAGATATTCTCAACTAACATATCTTCAACAGTATTAGGAAATATTGCTAGCTCGTATATAATTTCTTGGTTATAATACCAGAAATACTGCTTCCACTAATAGATGTTGAACTAAAAATATTCTTTTGAAAGATGTGGAAATTATTGATTGTAAGTCAGCAAATGTCATATTAAATTCCTTCTATATGCTGCTGACCAAAAATTTCAATCGCCATTTAAATTGTGTTTAAATGCTTCATATTGCATTAACATATTTTCTAATGATATTTAGAAGAAATACGAGGTCTGACAATTGAGTTCGTGACCTTACCACAGTACACTTATGTTGGCACCACTGTACAAACAACTTGATAAGGTTTCATAACCTTGGTATATCAGTGTCTCACAACTGTGCTTGTGTAGACGTGTGGCAGTGTCTTGCTGAGTAGTGATCATTATTATTGTGCATTTTCTGTGTGCTGTCATAAGAATGTTGCAACTTGAATTAGAGCAACAAACAAACATTAAATTTATTATTACTTGGCAAGAGTGGAAGTGAAATCAGGGACATGTTAGTCTAAATTTATGGGGATAATGCCATGAAGAAAATGGCAGTGTACAAATGGATTAAATGTTGTTCTCAGAGGAGAAAAAATGTCACTGATGAGGAGAGGTCAGGGTGGCCAATAACAAAAAGAACTGACTAAAACTTGCAAAAGTTTGTTGAATTGTGAATCAAAATCATTGGCTGACTGTGAGAAGCATAGCAGATCAAGTAAACATTGATGGAGAGACAGTTAGAAAAGTCTTCACTGAATATGTTGGTATGAGAAAGGTGTGTGCACAAATAGTCCTGAAGGAGCTCACTGATGAATAAAAGCAAAGGAAAGTCAAAGTTTGCTAAGACATTTGAAGAGGCAAGTTTTGGGCCATGTTATCACTGGTGATGAAATATGAGTGTACTAATATAATCCTAAATCAAAGTGTCAAAGTGCATAATGGAAGTCAACCAATTCTCCACAACCAAAAAATTTCCATCAATCCAAATCAAGATTCAAAACAATGTTGCTAGCCTTGTTTGATATCAGAAAGATTGATTATTATGATTTTGTACCAACTGGACAAAAGGGTAAACCAATTTGACTACTTGGAAGTGCTGAAAAGACATGGAAGAGTTAGATGAAAATGATCTGACAACTCATGGCTCTTGCATCACAATGCACTGGCTCACATGGCACTTTCCGTGAGGGAGTTTTTGGCCAGTAAACAAATAACTGTATTAGAACACCCTCCCTACTCTCCTGCTCTGGCCCCCAGTGACTTTTTACTTTACCTGAAGATAAAGGAAATATTGAAAGGAAGTCATTTTGATGATATTCAGGACATTAAGGGAATATGATGATAGCTTTGATGGCCGTTCCAGAAAAAAAGTTCCAAAATTGCTTTGATAGGTGGACTAGGCGTTGGCATTGGTGCATAGCTTCCCAAAGGGAGTACTTCAAAGATGATCATAATAATTATATTTAGTAATGAGGTATGTAGCACTTTTTCTAGGATGAGTTTGTGAACTTAATTGTCAGACCATATATCTCAGGTCATGCTTTCTATTTCTTAGGATTTGCTTATTTTTAATATTTCATAAATAGTATAATAGTAGCCTTTTTTATCTGACTTCTTTCACTTAGCAAATTGTTTTTAAGATTTATCCATAGTATAGTAAGGATCGGTTTTTTATTTCTTTTTAGGACTAAATAATATTCCGTTGAATGGATATACCATACTTTGTTCATCATTCATTAACTGATGGACACTTGGGCTTCTTTCTATTTTGGGCTACTATAAAATACTATTGTTTTAACCATCCGTGTATATGTTTTGAGGTGGAAGTGTGTTTTCAGTTTTCTTGACTAAATATCCATTAGTAGAATTGCTATATGGTCATATGGTAACTATATTAATTCCACTTTTTGGGGATCTGCCAGACTATTTTCCAAAGTAGGTGTATACTTTTACATTCCCACTAGCAGTGTATTGGGGTTCTAATTCCTCCAAATCTTGTCAACACATTTTCTTTCTTTCTTTCCTTTCCTTCCTTCCTTCCTTCCTTCCTTCCTTCCTTCCTTCCTTTTTCTTTCTTCCCTTCCTTCCTTCCTTCCTTCCTTTTCTTTCTTTCTTTCTTTCTTTCTTCCTTCCTTCCTTCCTTCCTTCCTTCCTTCCTTCCTTCCTTCCTTCCTTTCTTTCTTTCTTTCTTTCTTTCTTTCTTTCTTTCTTTCTTTCTTTCTTTCTTTCTTTCTTTCTTTCCTTTCTTTCTCTATTATAGCCTTCCTAGTGGATGTGAAATGGTATCTCACTGTGATTTTGATTTGCAATTTCCTAAAGACTAATAATGTTGAGTATTACTTCCAACTGCTTATTTGCCATTTATATACCTTCTTGGAAAAAGGTCTATTTAAATCTGTTACTCATTCTGCTTGTGATTTAGGATTTAGGTTTAAGAAATCATTGTGTAATCCAAGGTTACAAAGTCTTGTATTTTGTTTCTTCTAAGAATTTGCTAGTGTTAACTCCCTTGTATTTAAATATGTAACCCATTTGCATTTTGAGTTAATTTTGTATATGTGTGATTTAGAGGTGTAGCTTTATTTTATTTTTGACCCTGTTTTGCCTTTGTGATTAAAAAATTTCTTTTGTTTCATAGGTTTTAGCTCTAATGTTTATCATTTACTTCTGTTTGCTTTGAGTTTTGTTTTGCTCCTTTTTACAATAGTATTTTTAATGTATCATATGTGTTATATTTCCCAAATAATAATGTTCTACAAATATCTTTTGTTTACTTCATAAACTCAATGTTGTCCTTTAAAAGACACACAAATGCATTCTGGATGTTGTGTAGTTTAATAGTGAATAAATATTCCATATTTTAGGTAACTTCTTGCCATAAATTCACCTTCATGTATGTTTCCCCTTATGAATCCTGGGGAGACTTTCTCTGAGAGCAGAATTTTCTCAGCAAAGTGATTAATGAATACTGATTGCACTCCTATGTACCTGTTTACACTCCTACTAGAAGTGCATATGGAGTTCTGTTTCCTCAAATTTTGGCTGGCAATTAAATATTATATTATCTTATTTTTATCATGTTATTTTTATTTTCAATTTTATCACTATCAAGGTTGTAAATTCTCATTTTTTATTTGGTGTTTATAATTTAAAATATTAATAAATATGAACACTTATTTGTAAATTATTATTTATTTATTTTTATTATTAAATTTATTGGGGTGACATTGGTTAGTAAAGTTACATAGGTTCCAGGTATACAATTATACAATACATCATCTATGTGTTGCACTGCATGATTTTCTCTATTTTAAGTTTCTATTTTATTTGTTTTCTATATCTATATGTTACTGTCTTTGTTATCAAGAATCACAGCATGTTTGAAGTTTTTTATTTTGTATTAGTTTTAATCACAAGTATTTCTTTAAATCCCATTCTTCACTGTGTCTATGGTGTTTGTTGTTAAATTAAACATTTCAAATTTTATGTGATTGAATTTATTTCCCCTTGTTTAAAAATTATTTCTTTTTCTCTTATTATAAAGTTGTCTTTCTAGTTTTTGTTTCCTTACCTTTGAAATTTTCGGTATTTTAATTTTTTCATATATAGTATAAGGAATATAACTTTATCTTATTCATTATCCAAGTTCAAAAAATCATTAAAAATATCTAGCATTTCCCCAGTAATTTATGATGTTACTTCTATCATGTATCTAGAGTTTAATGTACATTAGTCTGTTTCTGGGCTACCTATTCTGTTCTGTTGGTTTATTTTATGCACTTTTTAGTGACAGTATCACATTTTTTTAAAGGGGGAGTGAAATTATGGTTTACTACTATGTGTTATCATCTGATGGGACAGATCCCTCTTAATTCTTTTTTTCCAATTTTCTTAGTCATCTGAGGACTGTTATTCTTTCAAACCAGTTGGGCTTATAAATTACTCTATAAGTATTTTATGTACTTTAGCAGAGCTTTGGATATGTGATTCAGTATAACATAGGCAAAACTGAGTTATATGAGGGCTGTCCAGACAGTATCCAGCTATGTGATATGAAAAATAGAGGCATTTATGGCTGGATTTTTTCTTGACAGATTTTCTTGAAATTTTATATTTTCTGTGCTATACATTAAAAATATTTTTCTGTCAGTCATTTTTTAATTACTATGTTGAAAAACAAACAAAGAACAAAAAGAAAGCTTACAGATGAGTTGATGTAAACTATTTACCAAGGTCACAAATAACTGAGTTGCATTTTCAACCAAGATATAGGACGTATTTTCACACACGTTACTGACCACTGGCTCAGTTCTGCAACAATTGAAACATAAAAGACCAGTTTTTACTTGCACTGGCAACTGAATAAATTAATAGAAGTTTAAAAAATCTTTTGAAATAACTTAATAACATTTTATTTTAACTCATTGCTGTGTCATGAAATAATTTCTTCTTTTATAGCAATGCATATTACATGCTTTGGAGAGATGACAGCTTATTAAAAATTGAGACATTAAATCTATAAGTATTCAAGAAAAGTGAAGATAATTAGATTTACATCTTTTTTTTAAGAATTTAGAACTGTTATGCATTGCAGAGTTAATTTAGTGAATGGTCACTCATGAAATTTAACTTTACAATTCATGAAGAGGTAAGTGATGTATACTTAACAATTAATTTTTTAGTTATGAAAATATATATCCCTTATTGACTATATCTTACAACTTATTTTTATCTCTTATACTCATGCCTATAACTCACAGAATCTATATTTATGAAGAATAGTGCCTAGGACACAACAGATTCTTGGAGAATTTAGAAAGATGAAAAAAGAACAGTCCAGGGAAAATACGTTTCCTCTACCATGATCTCTGAGAAATTTTTATTAATGACTTTAAAAGAAGCTTCTGTTGGTCACTGAAAAAGTAACGTATAGTTAGAGCCACAGGCTTGGTTAGTATATGATCCAAAGAAATTGCAAGTGGAACAAGAATTGTAGAAAACATAAATTGCCACTTCATATTCTGTAGTGTATTTCAAATAGAATACCCTTTTTATGCAGGCTACTTAATCACTCTTAAAAAAACTACCTGAACAGTACACTTAATGATATAAAGATAAGGTACAGTCTATCATCTTCAGTGAAAATGTTTGAGAAACAGTAATACATTTTGTAGACAGTCTTGAATCTTTTGTTACTATCTTTAATTTGGGGGAAACATTGCTTTTGTAAGCCCCATTTAATCTGTGCCTAACCTGCATCTATTTCTTATCTATGTGGGTATATGTGTGTTCTGGTTCAGACAGTGACTCACAAGAAATCAAGAACTACGAAATCTGAAATTTTCAGGAAGGATGAGTACGACTAACTTTTATATCCTACTGGAAGATAAATCATTAAAAAGAAATGACCTGAACTTAGAGATTTTTCTGTACTGTGATGCTGATGGATCACATGTGCTTTGCAAGATGCAGTGGCTCATCTTACAGTCCCTGGGGGTCCAAGGACTGAGTCCTGGTCCTTGTCCATGCAAACCCATAGTCTGAATTGGGGTGTGCTTCCCATGTAGGAGGCCCCAGGTTTGGCTCCCGCCTGGGGCCTACTTCCCATGTGTGAGGCCCCTAGCCTGGTTCTAGCCCTGTGCAGCCCTATGCCCACCTGTGTGGAATGAAACTATGTCGAAAACTAATGATGCACAGCTATGGAGACTGCTCTGGGCCCTCCCTGTTCTCTCTGTCTCTCTTCGTTTTTCTCTCTCTGTCAAAACAATAAAATAAATCTTAAAAAAAAAAATTTTTTTTCAAATTTCTGTAACAAATATACAGCTAGTCGTGCTTTTGGAGGTTCATTTGAATCATGTTTTCTCAGACTCATGCAATTGCATGGTGGTTTGCTTGTGTAACTTTTTGAAGCAGGTGGTGAAATCAGTCAAGAAAAGGAAACAGAACATGGTATGCCTAAAGCCACACACCTGATCAGATAGTGATAGACTGTGAATGTACCTGTGAAGGGAATTTGGGTTATTTTTACCAAACTATATTGCTCAACATTTTCCACAACAATACTCAGGCTCATTTTCTATGTGTGTTAAAATCACTAATTAAATATGAAATATATCATATAGGAGATGCATATATTTATTATTATACTTGCATGCAAAACAATGAAATTTGACAAAAAATAATTCATATTTTTGCTACACTGTCCTCAGTATTCTAAGAACTTTTCTGAAGTGCTTCATAACGTCCATCCATCATTTCTAGCACACCATAATTTGAGGTTATAAGAATCATTATAAACAAAGAAGAATGTGGATTTTTTTTCCAATTGAGGCCCATTTATAAAGATTTAAAATTATATTTTATTCATGTAGGTTGCATTTAGGAGTATAAAAATTATAAGCTAACCTAATGCCCAGCAAAGGCAGTTGTTAAATAAACTATGGGGCATCAATCTGATGAGATATTATGCATCAATAAATGCTGAGTATTCTGAAGACTCTACAAAGCACCTAAAATGAGGGTATGAAGAATTGTTTTCTGAAAGGTTTATAAGAATGTTAAGTTTTTATTTTATTATTAAGGTATATTGTTTCTGCAAGGGATCTCTCCTGGAGACTATTCTGTGTGCACTTGAAAAGAATGTGCAGTCTGCTTCTGTTTTATAAATTGTTGTGCATATGTCTAAATGTAGCTGTTGTTCAACTCTTCTTATGCTTAATTTGCTTGTAGGATCACAAGCTTTTAAAGTTATGTTGAAAATCCACAGTAATCAAAGAATGATTATGCAATTTTTTTTATACAAAACTTCTGTATAAAAATTAGATTGGAAGAAGAGAGAAGCAGCCAAAAATTTAAAATAAATATAAAATTACTGAAAAAATAATATAAAAAGAAAGAAATTCTAGGTAAAAATTTTATCATACTAATTTAATTATCAGAGAATGTAAAAGTTATAAAGTGTACTCTTTCCTCTGTAGCTGATAATTAAGAAAATGTTAGTTTAACTATATATTTTGCTTTTTGACCTCATAAAAATTGTCTGCAAATGATATCAATACTGAATTTGTCTTCACCTTCCCTTACAGTCACATACAATTACACTCACATATAGTAGTCTGTAAGGTAGATAAATAGCTCAGAATTTGAATATAGGGATCTTAAGTAGGCACCCAATTTAGTAAATTATCTTATTATAAGCAGTACTCTCAAGCTGCCTCAAGCTAGGTTTTTTTTCAACTAAATTATTAAAATATCTGTCCTAATGACTTTATGATATAGCTTTCATAATCAATATTATCTAGTTAATTAGTAAGCAATAGAAAACTAAATTCAGTGTGGATATACATATGTGTGTGTGTGTGTGTGTATTTGTGTATGTGTGTAAAATAAAGCCAAATAATATGGTCTTAATGACAAAAGTTTACATCTTTTGGTGCAGGCACAGAATATTTTGGGGCCATTAAATGAAGGTCTGAATCTTGATTAAAAAGAAAATGAATCCTGATTTAATTTTGAGAGAAACAATTTCTCATGTTGAAGGGTTCTGACAAGAGATATGTCATCAAAAAGATATTTCTTCTCTATAAAGATTTGTCTCAGGTTTAGGTGATGTAAACTGTTCAAATAGTCAAGATCTTTAAAAGATAATTTTATCAGATCTTCCACTTCTACGTAACCTTTATAGTATGGAATCATATCATAATATTGCCAATAAGAACTTGACCTTTGGCTTGTGCAAAACAGACTCATGAATTTCATATAGTGCATGTGAGGGCTGTCTGGAAAGTATCCAGCCATGTAACTGTTCTTGTTATATTGACAATGGCTGGATTTTTTTCTGGACAGCCTTCATATATGATCATCTAATGATTATCTCTATTTGCTTTCAGAAAAGTAAAGAATTATAACAGTGTATTTATTTATTTAGTTAATTAATCATTATTTAGTACTATTTCCAATTAAGGACAACAGGGAGAGATGAGTGAAAGATTATAATAGAAAGATGGAAAAGAACTGTAAGCTTCTGTCTTGGTGTGCTAAACTTCATAGAACTGTGTCTGATGACAGATACAGGTTCAATGAAGGGATATAATAAAATAAATTTTATTTTAAAAGTTTATAAAGTTGAAAAATGTAGTAGTAAACAGACTGATAGAGTTAAGATGAAAGAGAGAAAGATTGGTTAGGAGGATGAAGCAATAATAAAAAATTTGCAGGGGGAGGGATGCTGAGATTGTTCAGTGGGTTAAGCACTCATTTTGCAGCCCCTGGGCCCAAGGATCAAATTCCAGCCCCTGCCTGTGTGGACCCATATGCTGAACTGGGGTGTGCCCCAGTTTGGTTCTCACTGGGGTGAGCCTCCTATGTGGGAGACCCCCAGCCAGTTCCTGCCCTGCACAGCCCCGTGCCCACATATGGAATGAAACTATGTATAAAACTAATGATGTGCAACTATGGAGACTGCTCTGGGCCCTCCCCATCTCTCTCTTTCTCTCTCTTTCTCTCTCTCTCTTTCTCCTCTCTCTCTCTCTCTCTTTCTCTCTGTCTAAAATAATAAAAAATATGCAAAACAAAACAAAACAAAAAACCTAAAGTTTTTTCAAAAGAGAGATTATTCCTTTCATTAGAATTCTAGCAACCAATGGGATGAATGGGATGGAAGGATTTGTGGTTGATTTCTACATGGGAATCTCCGAGTGAAATAATCGTAATTGACATATTTTATATTTCTTTATCTGACAACATTCTTTCTTATCCCACTTCTCTTTTCTCCAAGAAAACTATTTTTTCTCTTTCTTCCATTGCTATGTCTCCATATGTTTAATAATTCCAATTCATGTTTGAATGGTTAGAGGTCACTACTTGGGGGATAAAGGACTAAATAATCAAATGTTAGCTGTAATTATCATTTATTTTCTATATTATTCTTTAGTTCTATCTTACAATAAATGTTAATAAATTATTATTTCTTCATAATTAGATATGCCAAGTCATTTCTTGGCTCCTCTTTCTTAATAAAAGGATAGTAACAGAATTGTAATTTCACAAGTTCCTAAATAAGGCATAATAGACTAGTAATTATATTTGTGTGTGTATGTGCATGTGTGTGTATATGTGAATGTCCATGTGGGTACATGCATGTATGTGTGTGTGCGTGTGTGAATCTTCAAGGAGTATTGGTAGAGTGGGAATGAAGTTACATAGAAATTAAAACACGTACTCTAGAAGTTTGAATACCACCTTTGTATCATACTAATTCTCTGATTCAAGCAAATTATTTAATATTTCCATATATTAACATTAGGTAATGATAGTATTTTCCTATAGTTTTTATGAAGATTACATTTATTAATTAAATTAACCATTGAAGTAATCTAAAGTAAATTATTTAATATTTATAAAATACTTGGAAATATTCTGGAACGTGGCCATTTCTATTTAAGTAAATTTTAAGTAAAAATTGAAAGTATTCCTGTATTTATTTTTCTAGCACTAGGGTTGATCAAATAAGCATCTGCTAAAAAGACCCAAAAGCAAAAAAATAATGAATATCTAAGTATATTTATAAGTTTTGGACAAGAAATTCATGGACTTCATGAGCTAAATTAAGCGAAAGCAAAAATGAGAGTTCAATCAAACATTCATGGTGCTTTTTACCAATCCCAAACACTGCTGAACTTTATTAGTGAACCCTCAGGCCCTAAAAAACTGAAAATCGAATCTAGAGAAACTCTTCATGTAGTCAGTTTTAAAGGAGACCACTACCAACATACATGATAATGAACTAAATATTCCTGCTTGAAAGGACAATAGAACATGAGGCAGAATGAAAATCTATGTCAGTCATGTGTTATTTATAAGAAATATTAAAAAAATAAAGACATAAACAATTAAATGTAAAATGATGTAAAAAAGATATAGGTAATACATTTAAAAATATTACCATAAATAAAGGCAATTGTATAAGTCCCTTTATTTACGGTATAAGACCTTGCTGAAAAGGTCAGTAGGTTCAGAAGTAACACTTCCCAAGTTATACACATATAAGGACATGTGCTGAAATATATAAATATTTTTGGAACCACACAGAGAACATGGCATATTCATAGTTGGTGTGGTTATATTTTGTATGTATGTATTTGTTTATTTATTTTCATATCTGAATATCCCCACTAGAATCTAAACTCTACAAGGCAGTGCTTTCTTGTTTTATAGTTGTTACATGTCAAATATTTAAAACAGTGTCAGGTATAAGATAGGTATTCAAAACATATTTATCGTGTTGATCAATTAATTAAAAAACAATAGCACATTGAAATATGGAGAAAAAGAAAGCAGCAGTCCCAGATGATATAGTTAACAAGTTTTAAGGCCTACAGGAATGAATTTAAATTTGTATGAAAAAACTATTCCAGAAAATAAAAAAGTATGTATAAGGATTCTGTTTAAAATTTAAAATATACTCCTTAACTTCCATAATTTTAACAATTGAGAGGTATTTTCAAATAACCAACTGAGACAAAGAAATAATATTAAAACATATGTCATGCCCATAAAGGAAAAAAGATGTTTCCATCTTAATAGAAGCAAGCATACAATTTTATCTGACATTATTTTAGAAAAAAATGTTTATCAGAAATAGAAACAGAGGTAGCTTCCTAGAACTAATATAGGATACCTTGAAATAATACTGAAATAATTATTGAAACGTTAAAATTATGCCTTTTGTGATAGAAGAGACGTATGGCTGATAGTGCCACTTTTATTTTCTATTGTAAAGTAGACCCTGAAAAGTACATAAAAAGAAAAAAAAAGTATGGTAAGAAAAAAATGAAACTTAGATTATTCCCCTAAAATATAATATATGACATCAAAAATTCCCCAAAACTACAAATAAAAATTAAAAAAAACTAAGAGTTTTGCAAGTATGCTGAGAACACACAATATTCAAAAACAAATTTGAATCTCTGCTTCTGCCATAATAAAGTCAAAGGAAGCAAACTAATGTTCCTATGTTATACACTAGAAAACTGGACAAAAGTAGGTAACAATAGTTTTTAGTCAGTGTGCTACAACAATAATAGAGCAATGATCTCAAGGACAAGTGAAATAAATAAGAAGAGTTTATGATTTACCTAGCTTGCTGTCTAGAATTTCTAGATCACTATAAAGGGAGGGGAAAATCAAGCAGAACAGGTGTTTTTATTGAGTTGAACAGACATTTCAGAGTTCAGGGAAGCTAACCAATACAATTTGTGGATTAAAATTTAGGAGAGAAGGCAGTTGCAGAGATAAAAATCCATAGTTATGTAAACAGTGCCTAGATTTTTTTTGTTTGGGTATTAATCTGAGCATTCTTGTGAGAAAAATACTGAAGATCAGAAAAAGAACCATCAGACAGAATTAAGTGGAGCCACCTTTGAATCTCACATAGATCTGGGAATAGTTTGCTTTTCCACTGTCCAGAGTGGAAATTTTCTGAATACATGAAGATAGAGTGCTCAGGTAGTCTTTAGAAGGCACTGTCCCAGTAGTGAGATCCAATTAGCCCTAGAAGAAGGGCTGCTCTGTGCCATCCTGATAATATTTAATCAAAGTCCTTGAAAAGGAAAAAAACAAAACAAAACGAAACAAAACTTATAACCACAACCTAAATAAGTCCAAGAACAGAGCCCAACAAAATGTAATGGAATCTAGCAAAATCCAGTGCAAAAAATCATAATATCCAACATCCAATCAAAAATTGCTAAATATTTAAAAAGCAAGCATATACAAACATAGGAAGCAAAGAAGTTAATCAATAGAAACAACTGAGAAATGACACTTATAATTAAATTAATAGATGATGATATTTAAAGTGCTATTGTAAATATATTGCATATACTCAAGAAGGTGGAGAAAAATATGAACATGAGGGGAAAAGAAATAGATGGGCATCAAACACGACACAAATATTTGCTAGACATAAAACGAACAAAAAAGTAGTCATACAAATCAGTATAAAATGACAAATAGGATGGAGTTTTAAAAACACAGTTTAAATAAGCAGATATACATGGCCAATAAATCAGATGAAGCTTATTAGTTTAAGAGAAGGGCAAATTAGAACCACACTGTGAAATCATTAATTACACACAAGTATGAACACAATTACAAAGGCTGATGGTACAAAATGTTTGAGAAAAAGTGGGAACACATCAAATTTTTGTACACTGTTGGTGGGAAATATAAATTAGAATAATTATTTTGAAAATAAGTGTTTGGCAATATCTTGTTCCAAATATATATTTGCATACCCTATGAAGAGAAATTCAAATTGAAGGTATATGAAGTCTGACGATTAAGTTTGTGAACTCATCCTAGAAAAAGTTCGACATACCTCATTGCTGAGTATCACTATATCACCTTCAAAGTACTCCCCCTTTGAAAGCTATGCATCAATGCCAACACTTAATCTACTGTTAAAAGCAATTTTGGAACTCTTTTTCTGGAAAGTCCACCAGAGATGTCATCGTGTTATTCTTGATATTCTGAATGTCATAAAAATGTCTTCCATTCAATTAAAAAAAATCTTTGCATAAAGTAAAAAGTCATTAGGGCCAGATCAGGTGAGTAGGGAGGGTGTTCTAATACAGTTATTTATTTATTGGATAAAAACTCCCTCACAGACAATGCCATGTGAGCTGGTACATTGTCGTGACGCAAGAGCCACAAGTTGTTGGCAAAAAATTCAGGTCATTTTTGTCTAATTTTTTTTATGCAGTCTTTTCAGCACTTCCAATGATCAACTTGGTTGACTGTTTGTCAAGTTGGTACAAATTTATAATGAGTAATTCTTCTGATATCAAAAAAGGTTAGTAACATTGTTTTGACTCTTGATGTGGACTGACAGAACTTTTTTGATGTAAATAATTGGCTGACTTGCCTTGTGCACTTGGACACTTTGTTTCAGGGTCTTATTAATATATTCATGTTTCATCACCAGTGATAACATGGATTAAAACATCATCTTGCCTCTCCAAAAGGTCTTGGCAAACTTTGACTCTCTTTTGCTTTTGTTCATCAGTGAACTCATTTGGGACCATTTCTGTCCTCCCCTTTCT
Source organism: Craseonycteris thonglongyai (assembly GCA_004027555.1). Lineage (NCBI taxonomy): Eukaryota > Metazoa > Chordata > Mammalia > Chiroptera > Craseonycteridae > Craseonycteris > Craseonycteris thonglongyai. The sequence goes on along the minus strand of PVKE010037192.1, from coordinate 2,661 downwards.
CATGCCACTTTTTCAGTGAAGATTTTCCTGTTTCTCTATCTATGTTTACTATGTTTACCATGCTTCTCACAGACAACGATTTTAATGCACAACTTGACAATTTTTGCAATGTTTTCATCAGCTCTGCTCATTACTGGCTGGCCTAACCTCTCTTCATCTGTGACACTTTCTCTCCCTTCAGAAAATGTTTAATCCATTTGTACAGTTCCATTTTCTTCATGGCATTATCCCCATAAATTTGGACTAACGTGTCCCTCATTTCACTTCTACTCTTGCCAAGTTTAACAAAAATTTTAATGTTTATTTGTTGCTTTAATTCACGCTCCAAGATTCTGGTGACAGCACACAACAATGTGTAACAACAATAACGAACACCACTCATCAAGACAATAATGAACACCACTCATCAAGACACCACCACACATCAACACAAACACAGTTGTGAGACACTGTTAAACCAAGTTTCTGAAACCTTACTAAGTTGTTTGTACAGTGCTGCCAACAGAAGTGCACAGTGGCAAGTTTGTGAACTTAACTGTCACACTTTGTATACAATAGATGGGTATACACAAAAGATACATTTAAGAATGTTCATAGTAGCACAATTAATCATAGTAAAAATGTAGAAACAACCCAAATAGTAGAATGGATAAATATATTGTACTAGATACGTACACAGTATGTATTATTCAGTAATAAAATTGAACAATACAGCTACTTATAATAATGTGGACATACCTGACAAATACGAGTTTATCAAGACAAGCAGGCCCAATACCATATATATGACATGACACCTGTTATACAAAATTTAAAATAAATGCTCTAAACAAAATAATAGTGATTATTGTTGAGTGCTCAGGTGGTAAAATTATAATGAAAAGCCAATAAATTATTACTATAAGGACATGATGTTAATAAATCTTTCAAGGGGGAAGGGAAGTTGTAGTAGTCAAAGGAGTCACAAGGGGGACTTTTCTTTGCAATGTTCTATATCTTGACAGGTTGGTTGCACTGGCAGTTGTTGATGTACTACATTAAGCTATATATTTTCATAAATGCAGTCTTTGCTGTGCATTATAGTTTAAAGTTGAAAAATATATGATATTCTTAAAACTTTGATATCAGTCAACCTTTATATAATATTAGAAAACAGATTGGTATAACTGCATTGGAAAACTATTTGTCATTAGTTAATAAAGGTGAAGATATCAACAAATTATGGTCCATCATTTTCTCTCAAGGTATACACACTAGAAAAACTTGCTTCTTTTAAATAGGAACATATGCAATCATAAAGAGAGTAGAATTTTCTCATAGTACAGCTTTAGAATCAGGGAAATACTTTAGTGAAAAAAGGATAAGTAAATATTCATAAAAGGGAACTCATTAGAGAGTAAAGAAAGTAAAGCACTGGTTCAAAGACAAATCTCAAGAATATACTGTTGGAGTAAAGTATTATCAAACTATATATTCACTTGAATAAACTTCAGAGGAACAGTAATCAATATGTTGTTTGGCAGTACAAACACATATAATGAACTAAGAAAATGAGCTTTTCTCTGGGAGTGGAGATGGGATCATCAGTGGACATACAAATGCTTTGATTTGAACGAATGCTCTTTCTTAATATACATAATGAACACAATGTTTTAAATTACATTTTTAGTATTTAAATCAGAGCATATAATTTTTGTAGCAACTCAATATTTAATAAAATCTTTAAAAAAGTAATATTCCCAGGTCTTCTAGCCCTTTTGTCACCCAATTCATGTCCACTCTTTACATCTTTGGCCTAATAAATTATTTAGCCAACGGCTTCATATAAGATTTACCCTTATACAGGGTCTGTCAGAAATAATGCTCAGGCAGAGCATTACCAACTCTTAAAAAGGGGGCATTACTTCTGCTGGACCCTCTATATGACTTAATGAAATCTGATTAAATTGGACAAATTAGTTAACTCAATATATTTCCAACTTGCCTTTTATGACTTATTATATCTTTATAACAAAGCTTTCATATACTTAGAAATAATTTTTCATATTTTACTATTAATCATGATGTCAGAATTATGGATGATAATTTAAAGGAATGTAAAGGAAACTAGCAATGCATTATGCAGGAAGGCATTTTACTTCCCCATTTGCTTATTTTCAGCACCTGCAAACCGTTGATTGGAATCAGTAGGACACATTTTGTTCATGCAATCAGAATAAACACCCGTGTTTTATCAAAGGTAGAGAACATTGAATTTCTGTTCAAAGAGAAACTTTTACAATTCCCCTACACAACTCAGCCTAGCAATCTACCTGCATCTTGACCTTTGTTTCATGTTGCTACCCATCCACTTTCTTCTCTATAGGGGAACAAATAAATACATTTATGATGCACTTCTTCAAAATGTACGTGTGAGATTTGGGGTTGGGAATAGGGAATGGGAAGAGCAGTTTCTGTTAGGTGGAGAGGTTTGGGAACTGTTCATAGCTTCAGATAAATCAAAATTTTAAAATGGTATTATTTATAGTTTATATGAGCCATGCACTGGGGATTATGTGGACAGGGGATGATTTCAAGGGATAGCCATGTTTAAAAAAAATTTATTTCAGGTTGGGATAGTCCACCATTTAAAAATTATCTGCGGGGAAGCCGGGGTGGCTC
>PVKE010037191.1:0-16004 GCA_004027555.1 Craseonycteris thonglongyai | reverse complement strand
GAACAGTCTCCATAGTTGCACATCATTGGTTTTTCCACATAGTTTCTTTCCACAGGTGGGCTCAGGGCTGCACAGGGCAGGAACTGGGCCGGGATCTCACCCTGGTAAGAACTGAACTGGGGATACTCCCCAGCATATGGGGAGTATATGTTCAGCATATGGGTCCGCACAGGCCAGGACCAGGATTCAATCCTTGGTCCCTGGGGCAGCAAAGTGTGCGCTTAACCCACTGAGCCATCCCGGCTTCCCTTCTTTCTTCTTTTTTTAAATGACCTTAAAAAAATGAGTTTTCAGGGAAGCCGGGATGGCTCATCAGGTTTAATTCTCACTTTGCAGCCCCAGAGTCCAAGGATTGAATCCGGACCTGTCAAGTGTGAAACTATATGCTGAACTGGGGTGTACTTCCCATGTGGGAGGCCCCAGTTCAGTTCTCACCACCCAGTTTGGCCCCTTGGCTGAAGGGGTCCTGCCTCCCATGCAGATTGCCCCCACCCACCTGTGTGGAACAAAACAATGTGGAAAAAAACTGATGATGTACAACTATGGAGACTTCTCTGGGCTCTCCCCCTTCTCTCTGTCTCTCTCTGGCTCTTTGTCAAAAACAATAAAATAAGTATTTAAAAAATGAGTTTTCTCACTTTTTATTGTTAAGTTTACTGTGGTGATATTGGTTGGTAAAATTATTTATGTTCCGGGTGTACAATTTTGTAGTACCTTGTCTATATATTACATTATGTGTTCACCACACAGAGTCAGTATTCCTTTCATCACCATATACTTGGATTCTCCCCTCCAACTTACTCTCTCCCTGCTTATCCTCAGGTAACTACTAAACTCTTAACTGTGTCTATAAGTTTTGTTTCTTTGTTGCTTTCAGTTTGATATTCCATAGATAGTTTTCTCTTTTATTATGTTTTAGTGTTTATCTCCTACTAAAATATTTATTTATTTATTTGTATACTTACTTATTTTAAAGATTTATTTTATTGTTTTTGACAGAGAGAGACAGAGAAAAGAAGGAAGGCCCAAAGCAGTCTCCATAGTTGTACATCATCAGTTTTCAACATAGTTCTATTCCACACAGATGGGCAGGGGTCACGCAGGGCAGGGACCAGACCCAGGACTCCACCTCGAGCCAGGGCCCAAACCTGGAACCTCTCACATGGAAAGCTTGTCCTGGTGAGAACTGAACTGGGGGCCTCCCACATAAGAAGTACAGCCCAGTTTAGCATATGGGTCCACAGGGGCCAGAAACAGGATTCAATTCTTAGTCCCAAGGGCTGTAAAGTGAACATTTAACCTGTTAAGCCGTCCCGGCTTCCCTAAAGTATTTATTTCATTTTTTTTAGAATTTTTTTTTTAATTTATTTGTACTGTTTTTGACAGAGAGAGAGACAGAGACAAGAGAGAAGGGGGAGGGCCCAGAGCAGTCTCCACAGTTGACAGCATTAGTTTTCCACATAGTTTCATTCCACAGGTGGGCACGGGGCTGCACAGGGCAAGAACTGAGTCAGGGTCTTGCCCCAGTGAGAACTGAACTGGGGACACTCTCCAGTTCAGCATATGGGTCCACACGGGCCGGGGCCAGGATTTGATCCTGGGTCCCTGGGGATGCAAAGTGAGCACCCAACCTACAGAGCCATCCCGGCTTCACAAGTATTTATTTCTTAAAGGTTAAATTTTAATTATTTCCCTTTAGCAAAAAGTAATCTCAGTGCTTAGAACAATGATTGAAATATCATAACTACTTTGTAAAAATTGGTTGTGTAAAGATCCCAACCAGAGTGGTTGAGAAATGTACAAATAGTCCAAATCAATGAATGACAAGCAGAAAGTGATAATTAATTTGGACCTGCGGAAAGGAGCACAAGTGAGATCTGTTAGGAAATAATAATGACCTTGGATTAAGGCATTCTCATCCAAATGAAGTAGATAAATGGAATGGAGTCAATGTTGAATGTACAAAATAATACATGGATATTCTTGAGCTATGGCCCTTAAGCATAGCTGCGTATAGTCAAGACTGTCCTTGACTATAAAAATGGCTGATAAGGAAGGTATGTCAAATGAAAACATTAAAACATTGAACATTAATAACTAGATGAGTAATTTAAAGTCCAAAATAATATGTATTTATTTTTTACAATATTTATTGTTAAATATTTATTGTCAGTCACAATATTTATTAAACATTTAAATTTCAGAAGATTAAGAAAAAGTAAAGTATTACATATGTAATTTTTTTTGCTTCTTTTTAATTGCAGCAGCATGAGTGATATTTTGTTCTGAAAATCCTGAATATATAAATCCTCCTACAGATTTTTTATGAAATGTTTTGTTGTTAAATAAGGATAACAGGGTTTTGATTTTTAAGATGATGTGCATCTGGTCTGAAATGTTGATTTCATCAAACTTAGATGAGACTGTTGATAACTACGTTCTAGACTTGTACTCACCATAAAACTAAACATTTTCACTAGAAGTGTCCTGTTCATGTCTAAAAATTACTAATTTGAAAGAGCAAATGTCCATGTATGTTTGAGATATATGTTATACACAATGCAAAATTTTCTATGAGGGTGCACATTTTTTATGATTTATCTTTAAAAACAATTAACATATATTAAGATAATGTTTAAAACATTCCTAAGACATATAATAAAAGTGTACTGTGTTCAAGGCAAATACCAACATACACAAACAAAGTAGATGTAGTCTAAGTTTACATTAAGCTCAAAGTTCATTAGAGTATAGAGACAATCAGAAATTTGAAAATACAGGATGGTAAATCATGATAGGTTATATCAATGATCATTGTGCAGTCATAGAGGCTAGCAGGCTTTGAGTGTGGAGGCAATGCCCAGCAAAAGTTGGCAGGAAAGAACTCTCTGAGAATTTGAAAAGCAAAGGTCTAAAAATAAAAAAAAAGGGAAAGGGGCAGCCAAACAGAGAATTACAGAAAGTTTGAAACAGAAAAATATTATGTGAAAATATTCTGATATATGAAAAAACTTGATGTGTTTGAGGTAATGGAAAGAGGCAGGTAGAGTAGGAATATAAAGTAGTAGTACAAGAAAGACCACATAAAAAAGAAGCTACACAGGGTAAGCTGGGATGGCTTAGTGGGCTAAGTGCTCGCTTTGAAGCCCTGGATCCCAAGGATAGAATCCTGGGCCCAGCCCACATGGACCCATATGCTGAATTGGAGTGCGCCCCCAGTTCAGTTCTTTCTCGAGCCTATGAGGGAGGCTTCTGGCCCAGTTCCTGCCCTGTGCAGCCCCATACCCACCTGTGGCATGAAACTATATGGAAAACTAATGTTGTCAACTATGGAGACTGCTCTGGGCCCTCCCCCTTCTCTCTGTGTCTCTCTGTCTGTCTCTCTGTCTGTCAAAAAAACAATAAAAATAAAATCTTTTTTTTTTTTAATTTTTTAAACGTGTCTTTTTTATAATTAAAAAAAAAAATTTTATTTACTTATTTATTTTTGACAGAGAGAGAGAGAGATACAGAGACAGAGACAGAGAACTGAACTGGGGGAGTTCCCAGCTCAGCATATGGTTCCACATGGGCCAGGGCTGGGATTTGATCCCCGGTTCCTGGCGCTGCAAAGTGAGCGCTTAACCCACTGAGCCATCCCGGCTTCCCCAAAAATAAAATCCTTAAAAAAGAAGTTATACAGGGATGGGATTAGTGGACCATGATAAGGCGTTGGTAATTTATGCATAATGAAAAACCATTACATTATTTTAAGGGTAAAAGTGACATGATCTGATTTCTATTTTGCAAAGGTTACTCTCATTGCTAAATAGAAATAGAGGTGAGGAAACATGAGTAGAATGAAAAGCGTATTTGAGGAGAGTATTACCACTATAATGCACTGTATTGACTAAAAATAAGATAAACGGGTTGCTGGGATAGCTTATCAGGTTGAGCACTTGCCTTGTAACTGTGAGTTCTGGGGATAGAATTTAAGCCCCAACTTGTACAAACACATATGATAAGCTGTGAAGCAACTGGTAACTTCTGGGAAGGCAGCAAATGTTCTTATATCCCATGAGGGAGTCCCCCCATTTGGTTCCTACATTGGGCCACCCCACATCCACCTGTGTGTAATGAAACTGTGTCACAACTAATGATGTACAACTATAGCGACTGCTTTGGGCTCTCTCTCTCTCTCTCTCTCTCTCTCTCTCACACCTCTAAAACAATAAAAAATAAATCTTTAAAAATTTAAAATAAATAAAAATAAGGTAAAGATAGTACAGACAACTGGTAGTTTTTGATTATAGGTTGCATGTAGTGTGAGGACCAAGGAAGGTATCAATAATAATTTGAAGATTCCTGGTATGATCACCATGCTGGATTGTAATGATATTTGCTGAAAGCTAGAAAGCTGGTAAACAAATAAGTTTAGATAGGAATAACTAATGAAACCAAAATTTCTTCTTTTTATTTTTGAAAATTAATTTTGAATAACATTTTAGACTGCAAAGTGGATTTGTCCAACAAGTGGATGGATGTATAATCCTTGGAGCTCAAAGGAAAGACCTGGACTATAGACATGAACTATGAAGTCTTGAATATATAGATGATAATTAAGTCTGGGAATACATAAAATAGCCCAAGGATAAATTTTAGAGAGAAAATAATAAGCAAATTGAAAAGAAGATAAACAGGGTCTGTAGTGGAAGCATTGAAACCAAGTAGTGTCATTTCTTGAAAATCAAGACTAACTGTATCAAATCCTCCTAAAAGTTTATATAAAGTGAGACAAACCTTATGTAACCTTAAGAAAAACAAATATTTTACTCAATAACCTAGTCCTCACTCCATCTTCTGAGAGTGTTGCTGATTGACAGCTCTCAACTGTCAGCCTTTATAAAATATGCCTGACTAGCTCACATGTTCTTTCTCTTTTTTTTTAAAAGAAATTCTCTCTCTTTTTTTAAAAAATATTTATTTATTTATTTTTATTGTTTTTTGACAGAGAGAGAGAGAGAGAGAGAGACAGAGAGAGAACTGAACTGGGGGAGCTCCCAGTTCAGCATATGGTTCCGCACGGGCCGGGGTCGGGATTCGATCCCTGGTCCCTGGCGCTGCAAAGTGAGCGCTTAACCCACTGAGCCATCCCGGCTTCCCCAACACATGTTCTTTCTGAGTAATCCTAAAACTAATGGCTGAGTTATCTGGGGTTATATATACATTACAAACTCTATTCCCCCACTAGAGATAAATCTAAGCAGTCATCACACTTTCACATTTTCTTGTGCATCAAGCCAAAAACTCAGCATCCAAACAGAATTTTCTTTTTTTTCCAGTCCTGATTTCTTCCCTCCCCTCAAAATGTATTTATTTTCCAATTAATTTCTTGCATGACAATTTCTAAGTATCTGCTTTCCAGGTAACTGACCTGTAATAGTTGATAATGATAGTGGGTAGAGAAAGTAGAGATCCAGCTGAAATTTTGGAACCAGATGGTGAGCTAGCCAGATGGCAGAGTAGTGGAACACAGATTTCCCAGCAAAAAATAGCAGTGCTATTGTTAAAATATTTCACTCATGGCAAACCAGGATTGAATAATCTGTGAGGCAAATACACTAGCATATACAATGCATCATTCATTCAAAAAATATAAAGGATGAAAATGATTGATTTTCAATTGAATAGCTTTTGCTGGGGGTACATTCATGAGCTCTGTGGATAATGAAAGGCTAAAGGTAACTAATCAGTAATTAAAGGCTAAATGTGGAAGCCAGAAAGCCTTCTTGGCAGCATGTAATGATATGGTAGTCTCCTGCAGTTAGAGAGCTGAGAAAGCTGCGGTTCATCAGGTCCAGATTTAATCATTCGAAGTAGCAGAATTTCAGCAACTGTTAAATTTTCAACTGGACAGATTTGCTGTGCTAAGCTCAGAACTCTGACAGGTAGGGAGTGCAAACAGCCACAGAAATAGCACATCTGGGTTGGTCCATTAAACTCTCAGATTCCCTTAAATTCTCAAGTTTGTAGAAGAGGTAGTAAATCCACCCTCCTAGGGGCTAAAACACATTCTTTTTTCTTGACAATGATGCACAGGTCTCTGCCCTGCAATAAAACAACCCACTCTTTCAGAGTCATCTCAACTTTCCTCGTGACTACTAAACCAAGAACTAGAATTAAGTTATTATCTAACCCACTGGGGAAATCTTGTGCCAAATAGTGGAGGATGGGGGCTATAAATATTGGATGGATAGCATGTACCAGGAAAAGCTGAGTGGATGTGTAGAATAAGAAACAGAAGATGCTGAATTATAGGAATAGAACAAAAAAATTATGTAATGGACAAGTTATCAACATGGAAATCCTATTTCGGATACAGATTTTAATACCTTAGCAAGAACTCCCAGGAAAAAATGCCACATGCTGCTAGAATGGCTCTTAGAAATTTGGAGAAAATGGGGGCCCATGCAAAGTGAAACACGAATGCCAGAATTTCCATTAAAAAATGATATAAGAAGCGATCAAAGTATCTAGAACTTTAGTCATTGTGGAGAGTGGATATAATGTTTAAAGCCAGGTGATATGTTCCACCAGAGGGTTTGGAGGAAATTAAATTTACAATAGTAGTAATGACAGTGAAAAATGAGAAGTTTATCATTATCTGTCCTTTCTAGGCTAGGGCTGATGGTAGATGTGACAGAACTAAGCTTTCTACTAGAAATAGGGATGTTAGGAACCTAAAATACTGAAGCCTAGGGGATGATTACCAACAGAAGCAGAATGGATACAGTGATCATAATTGGTTTCGATATTTTATTGCCAGAAGGAAGAACTTGACCTATGAAAAGCTAAAAGGGTTAATAAAATATGGCATCTTTAAGGCAAGGCAGGAAGGCAGTCAACAAAGGCATTGCTTAAAATATTCAATGCAAAGAAATTAAGAACATATATTCAGGAGGCTGATGGTACCTGCTCTCATAGAAAGGCATAATCTCTTGCCCAATTTCCAAAATTTAACTATTCAGAAATGAAAATCATTGAAGGAAAGAAGATATGTAAGAGAAAGCATACTGCAACATTACAACAGGTATATAAGATTAATATATATATATAATCAGTGCTTGCCTAAGAGAATGTCAAACAATTTACTTCAATATCTATTATTAGTGTGGGTAGAATATCTAAATGTTTGGAAGATTATAAATATAAATACTGAGTAGATAATTAGTAAACAGAAATTAAAGCATCACTACCGGCTCTTAGGGACCTACTTTGAGTTTTTCTTTCTTTCTTTCTTTTTTTTCATTCAGTCCTCACAAATCTGGGCTCTGCATGGAGTTAGAAGTTTCAATTTCTTCCATCAGAAGAAATAACAAGAACTAAGCCTGTTGCTTGAGCATACAAGGCTCTGCATGCCAAGGGGCCAGCGGTCAGGAAAGAATAAACATTCTGACAGATGTAAATTATTCTATTCATGTAAAAATAAGTAGGCCTGCTCTTACACAGTGGAGGTAAAAAATAAATATCTTTGTCATCAAGGTAATAAACTATTGTTGTATTTCTTTTTCAAATTTTATGGTGAGTAGATAAATTCAGTGGTCACATTCTGATCAGAGCCTGGTGACCAAGAACTTGGACCCAGGAAGGACAAGCCTCTGCTTTACTCCACCGGGTAAACCTCTGATAAAAACAAAACAAAACAAAGAAAAAACAAAACAAAACAACCCACTTGCTGAGGGCTAAGACAATCTATAATAGGCAATGGAGAAAGGAGTTAATAAACATCAGCTGTATCCTCAAAACCAATTGCTCCTAGAATTTATGTTAAGCAGTGAATCTCTGCAGTGCAAAAGGAAGGTTGTAACAGACACTGCTGAAACACACAGACACTCCTTCAGTTTCTGAAAGTTTGGGTTAAAAGGCGTCTCAGGAGCTTTGCTCAAAGTCATACTGTTTTCCTGAAGCAGAAATCTAACGACTTCCATATGATGATAAAAATATCAGAAACCCTTTTCCTAAATTTGAGTCAGTTTGTTTTGCAAATGTTATTTATTTATCTATGGAGATAATCCCTTTGTACTGCTTTCATTGTAAAATATATAGATTTTTTAAAAATACTAAAACAATATTAGACTTCTGAGATAAATCTCAGTTGTTATGAGGTATTAATATATTAATTATGTGTTGCACTGTGGGTTCATCACCCAAAATCTGTTTCCTTCCATTACCATATATATTTAACTCCCTGTGCCTTCTCCATCACCCTCATTCATACCTTACCCTCTGATCACAATTAAACTATTGTCTGTGTTCATGAGTTTTTGTTTTTTTGTTTGTCTTGCTCATTTGTTGATTTCTGCTTTCTATTTCAAATATGAGTGAAGTCATATGGTTCTTGAATTTTTTTTGACTTTTTTTGCTTAGTATTGATATGGGCCAAATAAAGAAGTCCCCACTTTATAGAAATTTTTTATCTTCTTTTTCTTAGTTCAATTAGCTCCTTACTTTTATTGTTTTGGTGTTAGAATTTTCCCAGGGTCTCTGACTTTAGATAATTATTCTTATGCTAAGTCTTCAGTCTTAGTGAATATCCCTGGAATCTGTATCTGCCAGACATAAGGTACCATGGAACCTGATTTGTGTTGTTAATTGTGTCTGGCTGAGTATTCTTTCCAGACCTTCCAGGCTCAGCTCTTGGGCAAATAGCGCCCCAGGGAAAACCAGTAAGGTGCAGGAGGGAGACCACAGAATCAAACAGAGTTTCAGTGGTTTCGAAGTCTGCCTTTGGGCCAATGCTTTCAAATTCATTAACTGAATCTGTCTTTCCTTATCTAGGGCTCATCAGCATATAAAATACATCCCAGAAGTCTTCCAGACCATCCCAACCAAAGAAGTCAACACTTTCTTTGGGGCCAATCTTGAGACCCCTTCTCCCCTTTTTAACTTAGTTAAGAGGGAAGAACTTCATGACCCCCCCACACCACCACCACACTCAGCAAGAAGTAAATACAGAAAGAATAGAGACTTCAGTCCTTCAGCTTCCCATAGAGATTTGGAGGGATCATATCTCTCAAGAGAAAAGTAGGCAGGCAGCTAGAGTAGGGAGGATCTCAGGACCACCTCTCATAGGACCCAACTTCTACTTATGTCTCATTGTATCATCATTACAATATCATACATATGCCCAGGAAGTTCATTAATATAATTACATCACACTGAACTCTGGGAAGGAACTCACACAGGTAAATAGATGCACTCATTCCCTGTCAATCAAAACTTTCAATCAAAAGGCCTCTTGCTGAGAAAGGTATAATCCCTTCTAAGAAAAAAGTATAAAATCACCCAGACCCTGATTATTGATGCCTTTTGAGCCATCTCTTTTTGTTCAAGGCCCGCTACCATCTCCTGGAAGTATACTTTTACTTTTTTTTTTTCCTTATCAGTAACCTATTCTTTCACTCTGTACTTTGTTGTCTCACTCAGTTCTTTGTTTGGGGTGCCAAGGACCTGGACACAATGCTGGGGAGAGCCTTGTTCTCCAGAAACAGCATGATAATCTCAAAGTCCATCCATGTTGTCACAAATGTCAGGATTTCATTTTTTTTATGCTTGAGTAATATTCTATTGTATAAATGTACCACATCTTCTTTATCCAATTATCTATCGAAGGACACATTGGTTATTTCAATGTCTTGGCCACCGTAGCAGTGAACATTGGGTTACATATATATTTGCAGACAAAAGCTTTCAAAAATTTTGGGTAAATATTCAAAAGAGGGATTGATGAGTCATTTGGTAACTATATTCTTTATTTTTTGAGAAACCTCTATACTGTTTTCCATAGTAGCTGTACCAATTTACATTCTCACTACCAGTGTATGAGGGTTCCTTTTCCTTTACAACCTCCCCAAGACATGTTATTATTTGTGTTATTGATAATATTCACACTAACAGATGTGAGATGATATCTCATGGTGGTTTTAATTTGCATTTTTCTAAGAGCTAGTGAAGCTGAGCCTTTTTTCATATATCCATTGGCCATTTCTATGTCTTCTTGGGAGAAGTGTCTGTTCAGATCTCTGCCTGTTCTTTAATTTGTTTGTTTTTGTTGTTATTGAATTGTATGAGATCTTTATATAGTTATACGTCATCAGTTTTGACATAGTTTCATTTCACACAGGTGGGTGTGGGACCTCATAGGGCAGGAACTAGACCAGGGCTTTCCTGCATGGGAGGCATGCCCCCGCTCACAAGAGGCCAAACCAGGAGCTTCCCACATGGGAAGCTCATTTCAATAAGAACCAAACTGAGCCCTCCCCACAGGAGAAGCACACCCTGGCTCAGCAGATGGGTGCACACAGGCCGGGGCTGGGACTCAATCCTCAGACCTCAGGGCTGCAAAGCAAGCGTTTAACCCACTGAGCCATCCCAGCTTCCCCATCTTTTTACTTTTAACTAATTGTATCTTACATTTAAAATGCTCTTCTTGCAGAACATACATAGTTTAGCATTTTTATAAATTAGTTTGGCAATCTTTGCAGTTAAATTTGAGTGCTTGTTTATTATATTTAATGCAGTTATACATAACTTTATGTAACTCTATTATGTGATTGGAAATTATGTATTTTTTGTCTTTTTTTTGATTGATTTTAAAAATGCTGTCTATTTTTTTCTGGCTTCTTAAGATTATCTGACAGTTTTTATTGCTTTATATTAATTATTCTGTTTAGATCATTAGTATTATTTTATTTTATTTTTTAGGAATTATACTATGCATTCCTATCATGATCTATTTAGAGTTAATATTTTTTAAATTTTATGTAAAATATTAAAAAAACATACAATTTTATATTTTAATTTTATTTCCCTGAAGTTTGTGCTACTGATATTAAATATGATAATACATAGCTAAAATATTTGCTTTATGCTATTATCTATAATTTAAAGTGAATGCTTACTCTTTTATATTCACCTACATATTCACTATTTCCTTTCTTGTTCATTTCTTTCTTTAGACATTACTTTCCATTTGTTATTCTTTACATACTGAAGAACTTCCTTTTACGTAATTATAGAAGCTATTTGGGAACAAAACTATCTCTCAATGTTATATACATATATTTGCATTTTGTATGTTGAAAAATATTTGTGAATATTTTTTCTGCATATAAGTTTGACTTTTCTTTAAACTTTTTAAACCTGTAATTTCATTGTCTTTGGAAATTTATAGTTTTAATAGAAGTGAACTGTTCAAACCATTGTAATTTTTCTCTATAAAATGTTTTCAAGATCCTCCTTCTTTTTCCTTAATTTTCAGTTGATTAGTTCTGTAATGTGACAACATTGTAGTATCTGTACATTTGTCCTGTTTGAGATTCACTGAGCTTTTTGGCTCTTCAAATACTATCTTTTCTCAACAAACATACAAATATTTGGTCTTTTATAATTATTTTATTCATTTAGTCTTTATTTATTTATTTTTTTCTGTCCGGCTCTCATACACCTCTCTTTGCAACTTGAGATGTAACTGTTCTATCTGTTTGATATGATTTCATAGCTTACTGAGATTCATCATTTTTATTATTTTTTTATTTTTATTTTTCAAAGACTTATTTTATTGTTTTTGGCAGAGACAGAGAGAGTGAGAGACAGAGAAAAGGGGAGGGCCCAGGGCAGTCTCCATGCATCATTAGTTGTGACATGTGTATTTGGGGCTGCATGAGGCAGAACCTGAACTGGATGAATCACAGCAAGCCATCCTGGTAGCTACCAATTGTACCACAGTTCAGCTTATGGGATTTTACAGACCAGGGCTGGAAATCAAACCCCAGACCTCACAATTGTGAGACAAGTGCTTAACCGCTGAGCTATTCTGGCATCTCCCTTTGTCTTTCTTATTCCATATGATCATAATTCTTTTCAGCGAGGTTTTCATATCATATATTTTATTTTTAGTAGTAAATTTTCCATTTTTATAGCTTTATTATTTGCTGTGATTTTTCTTTTATTTCATTAAGCGTATTCATGCCATACCCTTGAACATATTTATAATAGCTACATACCCATCTATATCTGTTAATTATAATATCTTAAACATTTTGATGTCACTTTTTAGGGATTCCTTTATTAAAAAGTAAAGTTTTCTTGTACATTTTTGTGCTTCTTCTAAAATCTAGCAATTTTTAAATTAAGTGTTAAAAATCATGTATGCTATTCTGAACATTTGTTATCCCGCTTTAAAGAGGCTTCGAAGGTATCTATTGTTTTTTCCTGGCAGGCAGTTTTTAATGTTAGCTCAGACTGACCAAAATGAGGCATGTTTTAAGCATTTTTATGGCAGGTCTAGAGTTGTGTCTCCTGTATAACTAGGTTATCTTTACTTTTATGTCTTTTCTGGTGTGTCAGCTGAGTCCCTGTGGTATTTAATGAAGTCTCTACACACTGCCTAATTAAAAATCCTTTCTTCTATGCAACTTCTAAAATTTCTGTTCTGATTAGTTTTTGTGTAACTTTTCTTACAGTCTTTGTGTAGTCTTGTTCTATTCAACTTTATCACTCACGGATGTATAAGGAGTCAAGAGGTTCTTCTCTTCATAGATTCCTCATTCCTTATAATCTGTCCAGAAATTTTAGCTACTTCAGAAGACCTTTGATTTCTTATTTTTCCAGCAACTCTGACCTCTGCTTAGGCTTGCAACCTCATGCTGCAATCCAGATGTGATATGAGCGGAAATCAGGCACAATTTTACATTCATTTTGTATTTTTATCTTTCTTTTAATGATCACAGTCCTGATGAATCTACTATATAATGTCTGAAAACACTAATTTCACATATTTTTACCAGTTGCACAGTTCTCTCTCTCTCTCTCTCTCTCTCTCTCTTTATCTATCTCTCTCTCTATATATATATGACGAGATAACTAACAGTTAGTCATGGCCCACAGAATTGGATTTTGAGAGTAGGAGAAACATAGCATCAAATACACAGGGTGAAAAAAAGAAATATTGCTATGTATGTATTTAGGCTTATAATTCTTATTATAAGATAAAACAAATTTCTGTAACATGAATTCTATTTTTTTAATAAAGTATAAAATCCATGACTAAAAAAGAAGTGTGTTTGGGTCATAGATGGGAAAATTAGGATAAGAGGAGTTTGCTAGATGGAGAATATGTTTTAAAAGGAGAAAAAAATTACTCAGAGTCTTGTACATCTGAATGTTTCTTCATTGTTGTATGGTGGGTGTCTGCCTTATTATATAAAGGTATTTAACAATAGGGGATTAAAGAAACTGGCAGAAGGCTAACAATAGAAATTGAGTTTAACACATTTCAAAGATGTTGAGAATATTCTGAATATTTTCTAGATACAATCCTAATAGCATATAATTATTGAAGAAAAATACATTGTCAACATATTAACCTTTAGAATAAATTGACTAAAAGGTACTATAGCCATATATGTGTATATCTATAACAATAAGCATACCATTTATCTCCTTTTATCCTAAGAACATGTAAAAATATACAGAGACATATAGACACATATGCTAGTTTAATTATGGTGATGATAAGAATAGAATTAAATTCAATTACAAAATTCTGGTTCAGCAATTTACTAGACTTGTGAATTTGGAAGTCACTTAAATATACCTGGAAATTTGGGATTATTCCCATATAAAAGATAATAAAAATTATGACGAATACTCTGTATGTGTATGTTGTGAATAACAAATGACATATAATATGTTATTTGATAGCATAACATTGAGTTTAAGGAAGTCATAAAAAAGGGAATGTTACAGTGAATTAAAATATTAAAAAACTTAATAAAAATGTAGCATGTGTTCTTGTTTATTGTTGTTGTTTTCCCACTGCATTCTACCTGGGAACAATAAAATTCTTATTCAAGAGTAAAACAATTTATTTGTAATAGTTCTAACAGTTATATTTTTCTTGCAGCAGAGTGCTATTTCTATTTAATAAAATGAAGTAACAAAAACACATAATGTAACACATAGACGAAGTACTATAGAATTGTACACCTGGAAGCTATGTAATTTTTACTAATCAATGTAACCCAATAAATCGAACAATAGAACAATTAAATGAAGCAAACAAGAAAATAGTAAGGAACATTCAAAGTTCCATTCTACTATTTGAGAGTCCATTTATCCCAGTGAACATAACATGTTTTGGATGTATATACTTATTTAAAAATCAATTGTATTTGGCTTTGTGAATTAATAGACAAAGTATCAAATTTTTACTCATATAAAACTTAACTTTTGATTGTTAAAATAAAAAATTAAACTAAAAATAACCATGAAGTGATAACACAAAAGCTGTCTAGAAAGTATCCAACCATGAAACAGTTTTTGTTATACTGACAATGGCTGTTTTTTTTCTGGTCAGCCCTCTTATACTAAGAGTGAGGTAAATGCAACAACAATGTTATACCCCCAATTTTCAACCTCCAAACATTTGTACTTTTAATTTCACATAAAAAAAAAAATCACTTATCTTTGCTCTACTTTAAACTCTTTATTTTCTTCCTTAGGACATTTCTATTGCCATATGTCCCCTCTCTGCGGCATCATAAGTGTCTTTTTATTCTCTCTCATTACTACATTATTTCTATCAGTATACATACAAGCACATGATCTTAATCCACATTCTCCTCTGACGTATCCTTTTCCTTTCTTTCAAAGAAAATCTAATGAAAGAATGGTCTGCAGTTATAATCTATACATGCTCACATCA
The DNA here is from genome assembly GCA_004027555.1 of Craseonycteris thonglongyai. NCBI lineage: Eukaryota > Metazoa > Chordata > Mammalia > Chiroptera > Craseonycteridae > Craseonycteris > Craseonycteris thonglongyai. Next base: position 1,258 of record PVKE010037191.1, on the reverse strand, counting down.
TTATTACTCATTAGTCTAGTCATATTGTCCCCTTTTTTTGAAAAATAATTTTTTATTGTTAAATTTATTGGGATGACATTGGTTAGAAAAAGTTACATCAGTTCTAGGCATATAATTCTATAATAATTTTTTTGTGTTGTGTTGTGTGCTCACCACCCAGAGTCAGTTTTCTTTCCATCACCATATATTTGAGTCCCTCTTCTTCCTCTCTCACCATCTTATCCCCAGGTAATCACTAAGCTATTGACTGTGTTAATGAGGTGTTTTTTTTTGCTGCTTTCAGTTCCACACATGAATGGAATCATATAGTTTTTTGTTTTTGTTTTATTCTACCTTGCCTATTGTCCTTTGTTTCTATGACTCCACAGAGTGTTCTCCTGTCAACGTCAGCATTTTTGCCACATTCTTCTTATTATGTGTGATATATTGGTAGCAGTCAGGTATGTGAATATTGGTGAAAAAGTCCTTTAGGATCTTGTTTCTATCTTATTCTCCAACTTTATTTACTATTATGTTTCTGCTTAACCTCTGTGATATAGCAATGTTGGTCTTCTTTCAAAATTTTCAACACCCCAGTATAGGGCCTTTGCATAAGCAGTTTTTCTGTCCAGACTTCTCTTTCTTCTAAATTTCATATTGTAGACACCTTTTTATTTTTCAGAACAAAAATTAGAAGTCACCTCATTTAGATCTTTCTATCTGATGAAAATAAAATAGTTACATAATCGATTTCTATCAAATATTGTTATTTATTTATTTGTTTATTTATTTATTTGTTTGTTTGTTTATTTGCATAGCTTGCCTGGTTCTCAAAGTTAAACTTATTCTATTGCTATATAATCTACATTCCACATTAGAATATAAGCTGTATGAAATCAATAAACTTGCATGTTTTATTTATAATTATCATCAGTCCTAAAAATATAAGGCAGATAATCCAAGATGAATTCACAGTGGTTAGAATAGTGAATAAATAAATGAACAGGAAAACAAAAAGAAGATGTACCTAACCTAGATTAAGAGATCAAGAGAAGGTTTCTTGAACTGAGACTTGAGGATAAACAAATGTTCATCAGTACAGAAAATGGAACATGGGCTTTCCAGTTATAAAGGTCCACGTTGAGAGAACCAGGATATGGCACAGATGGTATAAATACAATTTGCCATTTTTTATCTATGTTAGGTAAATTAGGTAAATTTACTCAGTTTATGTCTGTGCATCAGCATTCTCATTTATAGAATAAAAAATAATTTATCT
>PVKE010037190.1:0-16027 GCA_004027555.1 Craseonycteris thonglongyai | reverse complement strand
GTTATTTCATATAACTTGTGTAAAGCTAAACAATGAGGTATTAGATATTTAATACAATAATAAACAATCCTTAATTTAATATGAATCTATTTTGAAGGCAAAACTAATAGCTAATGCAAATATTTTGACTAATAATTACTTGGAGGCACAGTAAAATTGGAGTATCAGGCTACAGAATCCTGACTACTGCCTGGCTTCATTAATCTAACTTAATTCTGTAAAAGTGGTTCTGTCAAAGAAAGAATATTTTATATTTTTTGATAGTATAAAATCTCCTGTCTATTTAACATTTGCTATAATTTTGTTTTGTGTCCAAGCATACATATTTCTTACAAAATTTTCTAAATAAATACAAAACAAACTTCATCATTGCAAATCACTAAACTATTTGTCCAAGTAGGAAATACTGTTTAAAAAAAAAAAATCTGTATGTGTTTGCTTTAATTACAAAGACCACATCTAATTTTAACTGCCTCCCTTTTTTCTTAATAATGAGCTGACCTTCTATTCTCCTTAACTCTTTTTTATCAAAGCCATCTACACCCACTTTGCCTTCTGTTTCTCTAATCTGCAATTATTTATGTTTTCTTCATGCTGCTTTGTCCGCCATGGGAGCAAAATTGTATTTGGTGAAATATAGAGCTAATTATTCCATGAACCCAGCAACAAAAAGACAGAGCAGATGTTACCTCATACGTGCTAAAAGTCCTCATGCTTAATGTGCATATAGCAAAACACTGAGCAGAGTCGTCAAAAACAATATCTAATCAAGGCAGTTTTAGACATGCAAATCTTTTTAGCACCAGAGTTAAATGGAGAAGTTCTGTCAATAATATTTTCAGTACTCACCATGTGCTTGCCAGCATAATTATATTAGGTAGTGATTTCTAATTAATATAATAAATGTGTGAGTCCACATTGTTTCTATCCCAGGAGGGTAGAAATCTAGGGAGGCAGAAATGGAGATCATATGCTGTGAGTTAATAATACAACACACAATGTTTTCATTGAAAATGTGTTTCCATGATGCTAAAATAAGTGATTTGAATATTTTTTAAGTTAACCAGTAAAATATACTTAATTCTTTGTTTGTTTGTTTTTTTAATTCACAGTGAATTCTTTCAATTATCTATTTAATTGGGTATTGATAGAATCTAAGATCACTTCTTCTTTACTTAACTTACGAATATATTTTCATTTATGACTCAGTTTCGTTTTCATTTTGTAAATAGGTGGGGCCATAAATATCTGAGTGTAACTATCATGGCACAATGGTTTCATTGTTTTTTCTTTGCAAAAGTTGAAAATTGTTTTTGACATATTGGATTTAAATCAATATTACTTGTCACAAATAACTGATTTCTCTCCATTGTGACCTGTGTGCAAATGGTAAATTACTTCAGAAAAATACCACAATGCTTATCATGCTGTGTAATGACTAAAAACAATTCCAGCCTTACCAGTTTGAAGTCACTGTACGAGGGCAGTATTTTAATGACATACTTTCCACTGAAAGAAGTGTGCCTACACTACAGGGGATAAAGCCCCTTCTGAGATGTAAAACTTAGTGGGCTCAGCACACCAAACTTCCCTCCTGGTGAGTGTTAAATGTGTGCATTGAGTGGCTGGTTTGGGCATCACTTTCAATGCTTATTTTAGGAAAATAAAGCACCTCTCAGCAAAGTTGTAATAGTCAAGCTAAAGAATTTCAACATATTAAGATGTATAGTTTGTACTCTTTTTGTTGTTATATGCAAAGTCTAAAGTGAAACAGCATCTGGGTTGTATAAATAACCAATTTTAAAACATTATACAAGGATTGTCCGGAAAAAATACAACCACTGTCAATATAGCAAGTATGGATACATGGCTGGAAACTTTCCAGACAGCCCTTGTACATTGGCCAGTTACTAATAAAGGACATAAATATTCTAACTAATATTTTATATAAATTAAATATTGAGAAAAAATACAATTATATGTTGGAAATATTATATTAGTTTCAAATAAACTAAATTATCTGCGTAATATACATAGATAAGTGATAAACATATTGTGTCCAATTTAAATAAAATTGTGAATATTACAAGTTCTTGTTTCTTTATCATACAGGAGAATGAAGGCCGACTTGTATTTTCAGAAGAATGTGAGAGTAACCGAAAATATTGATTTTACATCAGTGCTGAATGTAAGTATTGAGATATGTCTAGTAAGTCTTTTATAGTTTATACCATTATATCAGATTATCAGGGAGTTGATATAATATGTATACAATATTTGTCTGAATAATGAATGTTTTAAAAGGCTACTTATAAAGTTTAAGGTTACTATATTAAGTAAATAGTAAACTCCAATAGAAAACCACTTTATGTAATTTAACAATCTTCAGTGATCATTGATGTTTTCAACTCTTATTTTTTAATTGTTTGATTTTCCATTTATCTTACATTTCAAAAAGTACTTAAAAATCTAAGTGTATAATTACCATAAAATACCTACTGAATTAAGAAACATCAGAACAAATTATTATTCAGTTAAAAATGAGCTAAATATTCTAAAAGACAAATTAAAACAAACAAGGTACTATTAACTTTATTACCACAATTATAAATATAATAATTCAACTTTAACCATTAGAACTTAACTACTTTGATATTCACTAGGTAAGCTTGTACAACCCATGGCCCACAAGCCACATGAGGCCCAACACAAATTTGTAAACTTTCTTAAAATATTATGAGATTATTTTTTTAAGCTCATCAACTATTGTTAGCATTGGTGTATTTTATGTGTGGCCCAGGACAATTCTTCTTCCAATGTGGCCCAGGGAAGCCAAATGGTTGGACAAACCTGCATGACTAAGCCAAAAGGACCACTGCAGGCTGAATATGCATTGTAAAGCTACCAAATTTGTCGTTCATGCGCTCAGAAGAATGTAAAATTTCTAGTGAGGTTAAGCTGCTATACACTTTTGGAAAGGTAAAATATCCAAATGTAGAGATGCTAATTTAGTAATTTGTAATAATTCATGCCCTTTTAGGAATTAAGACTAATCAAGCTGATATAACTGAAACAGAACAAAATAAACCATTTTGTCCCAGCTTGAGTCTTGGTATACAAAAAGAGATTATCTTCACAAATAGATGATCAGAGCAAACTCCACACCTTAGAGAACCCAAATATCAAATGGCAATGGAGTTATTCACTTATTTAGCTCCTCCTACATCATAGGCACTATGTACCAGCTCTAGCACGTTACCTTGCTCATAAGTTAAAGAGAATTTCAAAAGAGCTACTTGGTCTACTAGTATTTTAATCAAAACAGTAAACAGAAGTACTTTCTTTGATCTTATTTAGCTTTTTTTTTATTACATAGGCAAAGTGGTCTATAAATATATACATGCATGAAGCAATATTTATGGGAAAATGACTTGAATTCCAGAACCACTATAGTTATGTCTCACTATAATCAAATGCTTTATATTAAAATGTTTCCTAAGTAGTGGATTAATTTAAGACTTGGTTAAATAAAACGCCTTAAAACATTTCAGAAAAAAAAATTCATAGATGAGTTTGATTGTATATTAAAAGAATATAATTTTACATGTTTGAAATATATTTAATCCACTGAATCAATAATCAATAATCGGCTCCTCCAACACAAACTTCATTTTAGGGATATACCCCTTGCTCGAATCACACAATATTTTAATGTCACATGATGTTGATTTTGAAAGGAAGGAAAAAAAAAAAACAGGTGTGATTTTCTAATACCAAAAAAAATATTTGAGTATGATTAATGGTTCTTTCTGAAATCATAACAAGATTGGTAATTGGAAACATTTTAAAATTCAAAGTATAGAACATTTAGTGTGAACAGGACCCTAAATTTTAATAAAACAAATTTTAAATAATATAGCTACTGAATACATTAAATATGATAAAATAATGCTTTGTGGTATGCATATTTAGAAACCGATTCCTTTCTACATAATAAAAACGTATTCATAAAACATTCTTGAGCTTATTTCAAAGATTATTTCAACACTTATTCTTACAAAAAAAAAAAAAAAGCTGGCTTACAGTACATTAAGGGATGCATATTGTGAAAAATGAAAATTTGATTTTCCCTGTTCACCAATTCAAACTTATATACTCTTATTAATGATAAAAACAAACTATAGAAATGCTCCTTTCTTTCCCCATACAGAGTCTAGAGAAGAGTACAGAGGAGGAAAGAAGTGAAGAAACCGTCTCCCACATTTGCCTCTGTGGAATCAAAGGTGATTTTTTGAAGATTGCCGTTGAAGACAGAATACACTGTACCTAACTAAATAAGAACAGGCCTCTATAGAGACTGCAGATGACTTCATTATACCTGGTAACAGCCAGTAGTTATCCTATGTTGGTCTGGCAGAAGTGACACACCTAACCCTGAAGCCCCATTATAGTGACACAATGATCAATAAGGGTAGGTTCTCCTACACCTTAGCACTCATTTTCTTCGCTAGTTTACAGGGGTGTTTCTTCTCTTCGATATCTCAATGAATGCTATCTTCTAGGATGACTAAATTTACAATAACACTTAATACAGTATAGACAGTATGATACATATATACGTAAACAGAGAGACAGAGATACAGAGAGAGAATACAATTGAATGTAACCAAGATTCGGTTTAAGCTGCACACATTTAATAATCATTCTTCTCACCTGGTTAGAATTGATTTCTACTAAATCAGTTTGATAACTGCAAATGCAATGAATTCACATTTATAAAAACATTAGTAAATATTCATCTTAAATTTATTCTCAGAAATTAAAAATTCCAAAAGAGAAATATTTTCAAGGATTAGAGAATCTAAAATACAGTATTAAATGATCACTGCTATGACATATATGAAAAATAATCTTGGTAGTTTGAATACTAAGGTATCAAGAGATAGAATGAGTGCTGAATTTATGTTGTGGAAAATTGTTCCCAAGTTGGTTTTCTATTTCATCAGAATGTACTTTTTTCTTGTATGCAAACAGTTAATGAAGCATGCCAACAATGAATTGCTTTAACTAGTGTTAGAAATACTCCATCTTTTTCCCCCTCTTTTTCTTTTGGGAAGTTTTAATACTAACATAGAGAGACACTTTAAATTTCAAGGCCTTAATTCTATTTTTCAGGTAGAATCAATGAATAATATAACTATTTATGATTCAAATATTTTCACTCTCACCTATAAATTATTCTCTACTGAAAGGTAGCAAAAGATCCATCAATTCTTCTGCACAATAGTAAATGTGTAATTAGAATGACCTAGTCATTACATTTCACCCAAAAGCCTACGTTTAGTCTAAGTATTTGGAAGCCGTGAACCTTTTGATTTAGTTTTTAAAGCCTCTGGCAGGTGGCAAAATTTTGTTCCAACAACATCCATGTGATTGAGAACAAAGAAATTCTTTCAAGAGGTTTGTGGTTTTACCTTTATGCCACTTTCAAAGAAAATAAGATCATCATTTCTTTCATATTGAAATTTAAATAAACAGAAGGGGCAGGAAAAATTACACATCATAGCAAATAATTGCATGAGCTTTTCATAAATTTATTCAGCTATACTTTTTACATGTTAAAAACAAAGTGTTCACCTGCATAAGTTTTTCACAGTGTGATAATTTAATCCTTACTTTGCATGTCTTCTATATGACATTAAAAAATTCTCATTTTAAATTCAAATGTACAGCCTTATTATTGTTTTATATGAAACATTACACTATATATGCTATGATCTTAAAATGAGTTGGGTTATAACATTACTAACCCATGTAATTCTAAAATAACTTTTATAAATGCTTCAAATAAATTCATTTCTGATATTAGTAATAGAAAAAATAAAGCCTGAAAAAATATTGCACTAAAATCGGCTAACCTACAAAAGTCAGATATGATTTTGACTATGATAACACATGAATAGGAGTCATCTCTTAGAAATTTGGTTATTGGCATTTTAATTCTACCAGAAAGATACCCTTAATGAAAGTGACTACTAGATCATAATAAACTTATTTCACTAACTATATATAAAGATTTTCATCAACAATAGCATATATACATTCCTATTTCAGGATGATACTGTATAAAGAGTACGTAGAAGATGAATAATTGCAAGATAAGATTCAAAGTGAATGCTAAGTGTACCATTTTCAGAGGACCAGGGGTCATATAAAATGGAAAAAAAAATTTAATGAGAAATTTTGAAAATTATTGCATTAGTTCTTTCATGTTACAAACAAAAACTGATGGCCAAAACTATTAAATAATGAATAATAAGCTCATTATTTAGTATATTTAAACTACTAAGTATCACATGTCACTCTATCATAATTTCCAGATTTATGAACAAGATTTAGATTATGAGTTAGAACTAAATTTAATATATTTGTAACAGAGATAACAGTTTCTTATGTGGGTATGATATACAAGGGCTGTCTGGAAAGTATCCAACCATGTAACTGTTCCTGTTATATTGACAATGGCTTGATTTTTTTTTTTCCTGGACAACCCTCCTATTTCATGTATTTAGCCTCGAGAGAGGTAAAATTGAATTGAGAACTCAGTCATTTGCAAACAATTTTTAGATACATACAAGGAAAATATTTTTAACAATATGACTAGTTGATATTGTGGATGTATATTCAAATCATGAGAATAATAACATCTAGCATTTATATTAAACAAATTAATTTCAAAAGATTTTCAAACACATTAAGTAAAATTTATTTTGCCAATTAAAGCTTCTAACAAGATATCATAATGTCCATCTTACAAAAGAGAAAATGGATATGTAGGCTCAGATAATATTGCAACAGAACTAGAATGCAAACTGGGAACTTCAGACTATAGATTCTAATGCCCCTGAATGACACCTTTATACCAACTTACACTTGTAGGTGGCATTAATTTATGCTATGGATACTGTAACAGTCTTAATAATTTTATTCTCAAGTCCTCAATTATTAATAAATTCTACAAAGTATTTGTTTTTTTAATGATGTTCCAAATGAGAAATATGGTTTATTCATTTACTTAATTCACTTAAAACTACATTATTCCAGAGTCATTAGAGACTAAAGTACAGTACTACTTATAAAAGGAAAATGCATGGGCTTAAATATGCCAAATTCATTCTATTTTTTTTTTTTTTTTTTTTTAGAGTAATCATTTAGTGATCTGTGTCAATGGGGGAACAAGAGCTTTTGCAAATTTTAAAAGTGTAATCCACAGTGATTCCACCATGTACAGGCCATGGAATATAAGTCTTGGTTTGAGACATAAAGGTATAAAGAGTTGGGGATATAACTGTATCTGCCTTTAAGAAGGCATTGTGTCATTGAGACAGACATGACAGGAGCTCTAATTCACATGCAAATGGGAACAAAACATGTGTGAATTGAGTTTCTTGTTTTATTTTGCTTTATTTTAAACTTTAAAAGGAGAATAATAATAACACTTTTCTTAAGCAAGTAATATTCTATAACAGATGTTAAATGTAGCATCAATACTATAATGAAGTTTATTCTAAATCACTAATACATATGATGAAGTGATATAAAAGATATGCCAAGCCCTTGGAAACTATGGAAATTTAAAGATAAAAGAAGAGTCCACAAAAATCCATATTCCTAGGGGAGAAGGCTAAATTTTTCCTTCTTGTCATTATAGCAGGTCATCACTGCATTTATTATATATATGATACATACGTGTATCACATATATAGATATGGACATATGTCAATGTTTTCCTAGTGCTGAATACATATTGTAAATAAAAATCATGCTCCTTTGGTCTACATTGAAGCTGACTGAACTTTGTAACATTAGCTATTTGTTCTAGTAAACACAACAAGTAGTAAACTGAAGTCTTAAGAAATTAATTTTTTATCTTGATAAATGCAAAACACCTATATTAAAACCCCATTCTTGACATTAAGTTAGTAAAAGAAGGTAATATTCACATGATGAATATAGTCCAGATACCCTAAGAGAATACCATATATAAGAGAGAAATAAACATATTCTCCTTAAATCCAAAGGCAGAAAATCAACATTTAACTTTATTTTCAAAATCTGCACGATTCACTCAAAATATAAAATACAAAAATACAAAATAAAAACAATTTATTTTATATTGTATTAAGGTAGCAAAAGTACCCTGATAGAAAAAGAAAAAAAAGTATTCTTATTTGCAGTTGTTAAATTGTCTTCTTAAAATTTCCAAGTTGAAAAGATGGCATTTCGGGAAGCTGGGATGGCTCAGTGGGTTAGGCGCTCACTTTGCAGTGCCTGGGACCGGGGATCGAATCCCGGCCCCGGCCCGTGCGGAACCATATGCTGAACTGGGAGCTCCCCCAGTTCAGTTCTCTCTCTGTCTCTGTCTCTGTATCTCTCTCTCTCTCTCTCTCTCTCTCTCTCTCTCTCTCTGTCAAAAATAAATAAATAAATAAATAATATATTTTAAAAAAAAAAGATGGCATTTGGACAGCATAATAGTTATGAATCTATAAACTCCTTTAAGCACTAAGTCAAATTAGAAGGTAATACCGATCTGCTGTAGTATTAAATAAGTACACAAGAAAGCAGAAATATTTATATGTTATATAGAGGCTTATTAAAATTACATTCTAAGTTTTGTTATATTTTATAAGGCAGCATGCTATTTGAATATGAAAGTGATAACAGTAATATGTCGCACTTTCACTTAAGGCACGCTTTTCCCTTTTTATCCAGTGGTTAATAATGACAAAACTTTTGTTTTTAGTAATTGGATGCTACTGTATATAAGAACAAACTAAAACACATCTCATAGTGGCCAAATATGAGTCTTAAAGAAAGTTCATTTATGTAAGTCACAGAAACATATAATAATACTCATTTGTGCATACACATGCACTACATATATATAGATACAGATATATGTTACTACTTAATATATAATATATAATAATATAGTTTATATATAAGATATATATCATATATACAAAACTACTTAATATAGTACTGCAACACAAAAGCATTGTTTCAAAATAATTCCAATTTGCCATAAATTTTCCAAATATCAATACTTTAAAATTTAAATTGATCAGAAATATTCTTGGGTTTGTTGTTTGACAGATATTTTTCATTAAGATTGGTGTGTATGGTATGAATAATTTACTTACTGAATAACATTTAGTAAACAAAAAAAAAACTTTCTTAGAAATATCCTACACAGAGAAAATTTTGAAGAAGTGTTTAATTTCTGAGAAATTTTATACAGGTTGATGTGTTTTTTCTGATCATTTGTTTGATGTAAAATAGGAGAGAAATCTTATCTGACAATCACTGTTCTCTCTCTCTCTCTCTCTCTCTCTCTCTCTTATCTGACAATCACTGTTCTCTCTCTCTCTCTCTCTCTCTCTCTCTCTCTCTCTCTCTCTCTCTCTCTCGTTCTTTCTGACATTTGAGTCTCCTACGCACAAAGCAAATCACAGTCAGAATGCGATTATGATGCAATGATCTCGTTGTGAACGTTGCATTATGGTTTAGGCAGTGCATAAGCAGTCCCTCGGCACTTGTGCGTACAGCAATTTGAATTTCTTGGTAGCTCAGTAAGATTTATGGCATATTTCAGACTTTCTCTTCATCAAGGGAGAAAGAACACTGTCAAATTCATGATAGTTTTGCAACTAAGATAAAGGAGGGAAAGGGGAGCACTTTGAGTAAACAGGAATTTGTGGTTTGTTATAAATTTGTTGTTTAAAACTGGATTGGTTGAGAAATTATCTTTGACAGTTGTATTCAATATCATCCTTGGTATTGAATAGAAAAACCAGTGGTGTTTATTAGTGAATCATCCATGGACTTATTCAGCCTTCAATTCATATGCAAAACACCTGATTGCAGAACACATGTTAAGATTTTAGTATTAACAGTAGAATGGAACTTCAATGGAGACTCATAAAATTTTGCTGTTTATCTTTTTGGAAACTCCTGTCCTGGCAAACAGGTGGTTTCTTATACCTGCAGTATTTCATTTCCTCATGCACAGCTGTGTTAGAAAATGTTTGATTTTATGAACCACATGCCAGAGTTCGCAATATTTTTATAATGGATAGGAAAAAGCAAATTGTATGGCTTCATTTATTTTTCCTACCCCAGCAATATAAATTTTCAGATTTAATATTACATGTTTTTTTCATAGTCAACTTTTGTAATATAAGCAGCTGTTTCTCTGGAAATATGGACAATAGCATGAATTCATCTCCAAATTCACAGCAAAATAAAACACTGCTGATGAAAGCTTTTTTGCCTCCTCTTTTATTATTATTCATAAAATTTCCTAAGTATGCACAGTACTTTATAGAGCCTATAAAAAGACAAGGTCCCTGCCACAAAGAGTTTATAGTACAATCCAAGGAAAATATCAGGTAAAAGAGCTCAGCTATAGAGAATACATATTATTTCAGGGACAATCACAGAAGAATGGATTAAAGTGTAGTTGTTAAAGAAGACTATAGAGTCACACTGATATCTTCATTGTTAAGTTTTTTTGTTGTTGTTTTTTCTGGCCAAGGTAAAAACAAATAATAATAATAAGGAAAGTGAAACAATATAGTTGATAGAATACCAACTCAAACTTTATTTTCAAATTCTCCATATATGAATTATGAATATATGAATTATGTCCACACAATACAAATACTTTAATATACTCTGCTCCCAGGTTGCTATAATAACAAACTGCTTCCCCTTCTCCATAAAATGGAGGTGGATTTGATGACTTAAAGATACCATTGACTCATGTTGTAGTCCATTGAGAATGTCTAAGTCTGAGCCCAGCAATTAACCAAACTCAGTAAAGTAAGATAAATAGATGAAGGTTACTTTATATCTTCAAAGTCACCTAAGACAGGTACTAACAAAATTAAACTAGAAATCAAGTTCCTGGATTTCTAATTTCATATTTTTTTTAAGAACAAACCATCTTTTACCTATTTTAATAACCTGGACTGAACACTAAAGTACAAGTCCAAATACTGGACCAACCCTGACTTCAGATACACCACCTTAAAAGTCACAAAATGTCAGGCAAGAAATTATCTCCTCTGAAATTCAATTTACGCATCTGTAAAATGGAAATGCCAACAATATTAACATTTTATGTCTCAGATTAAATAAAGAGAAAAAGTAGATGAGAAAATGAGAATAAAACCTATACATATTAAAACCCTGGAATGCTGACACCGAACAAAATGCAGCGTGAACTTATCTGAAATGAAGGAAGTAGTCTATCTGGCAAGAATATAGAGCAAGTCCAGGAGTAAAGAAAGAGCTGGAACTAACAAAGATATGTATAAAAAGGCATTCCCGCCTAACTGAGCCCTAACTCATTACACATTCATTCATTCATTCAGAAGTTTGTATTTTTTTAATTTTGAGTATTTATTACCACTGTTTTTATTTATTTCTAAAATAATAAAATTTAACTTTTAATGAATCTTTTTAACTATCAGCTTTCAGAATTTTTGACAATTTGCCAATTGACTCTTGTGAAACTGCTCCAACACAACACTACCTACTGCCCAAACTCAGAGGTGTGTACCAGTATATCAAATTCTAGCTCAGGTCTCCTTCTAGTTCTAAAACCATACCATTTTCCTCCAGGAGAATTTGCTGAATAACCATATAGTAACAGTACATGCTGGTCAATGTAGCCAAGCCAGACCTGACCTCAGCAAGCTCATGATCTCATGAAGAATAATAATCATAAAGCAGAGACTTGCAAATAAAGTTATTATAATGAATTATTTAGGGGAAGCCGGGTGGCTCAGTGGGTTAATCGCTAGCTTTGCAGCCCTGGGGACTGAGGATCAAATCCTGGCCCCCTTCCATGTGGACCCAAATGCTGACCTGGGGTGTGCTTCCCATGCAGGAGGCCCCCAGCCCAGTTCCCACCCTGCGTGGCCCATTCCCACCCTGCGTGGCCCATTCCCACCCTGCGTGGCCCCTGCCCACCTGTGCAGACATGTTGAAAAACTGATGATGTACAACTATGGAGACTGCTCTGGACCCTCCCCCTTCTCTCTGTCTCTCTCTGCCTCTGTCTCTGTCAAAAACAATAAAATAAATCTTTAAAAAAAATTTTTTTTAATTAATAAATTATTTTAAGTGCTACAGAAAGAACAGAATAACAGAATAAAAGAGGTTGAGGACAAAGTTGAAAAACTAACAAATTTAGCATTCAGGGACATTTAAGCACTAACTGGATAATGAGAAGGATGTCAAGAATAGAGAGACGATACTCCTGCTGATTGAATTTGAGAAGACTTGGGGAAGAAAGGTATGTGTGGAGTATGTTTGCTAAACTGAACAAAAGGCCAGTGTGGAAAGAAGAAAAGAAGGGGAAGACTAACTCAGAAGAGTTTTGAGGGAGGAGGTAGAGTATGTTCCTTATTATGTAAGGTCTTTAAGACCATGCTGAGTTGTTCTTTTTTGTTTGTTTGTTATTTTGTTTGATTTTTCCAGGCACAATATAAAGTCATTAAAAGCTTCTAAAAAGGAAAGTGCTATGGTCTTATTTACCATTTACAATCATCACAGTAGTGGTTATAAGGATAGAGAGAGACAGCGTGCCATCAAAATACTGGATTAGGGGTTAGTGGAGTGGCCCATGTGGGAGGTGCTAACTTGGCTTACCACTTTGGTAGTTAATGCAGTGGAGAGAGAAATATGTGATTTGGAAGAAGAGTAAACAGACATACTGATGTATTATATATGAAAGTAAATGCAATACAGGGTAAGGGAGACATGTAAAGGATGATTCCAAATATTCTACATTGAGCATGTGAGTTTTAAAAACAACAAATTAAAAATAGCTGCTCTTTACTGAGTTGTAAGATAACCAAAATTGGAGTCCATGCTGGAGCATATGATTGTAATTATTTTATAATTCATTGTCCTGGGATCATACTAAAATCCTCATTATGGATCTTTAAATGGAAAAGGGTAAACTAAATCATTTAGAGCAGGGTCCCCAACCCTTTGGCCATGGACCAGTACCAGTTCGTGGCCTGTTAGGGAACAGGCCACACAGCAGGCACTGAGTGGCTGGCCAGTGAGCAAAGTTTTATCTCTATTTACAACTGCTCCCCATTGCTGGAATTACTGTCTGAGTTCCACCTCCTCTCAGATCAGCAGCAGCATTAAATTCTCATAGAGCATGAAAGATATTTAGGTTCCGTGCTCCTTATGAGAAGCTAATGCCTGATGATCTGAGGCGGAGCTGACGTGGTGATGCTAGCACTGGGAAGTAGCTACAAATACAGATTAACACTAGCAGAGAGGTTTGACTGCACAGAGACCATAACAAATCGCTTACAGACTCATATCCAAAACCCGTAATTGAGTGGTAAGTGACAATTAAGCTACACCTGGTGCTCAAATCATCCAGAAACCATCTCCCCTGCCCCTCCCAGTCAGTGAAAAAATGGTCTAACATGAAACCGGTCCATAGTACCACAAGGGTGGAGAGTGCTAATTTAGAGGAATGGTATGCTATTAACACTATCTATAAAGTTTAATTATTGCGGTGCATAATTTTATGTACAATAAAAACTAGACGAATGCCATTGGTTTTGTCAATCTGGAGCTAATGGGTGGCTGACATGCTTTAAATAGCATTAAATATATATATATATACACACACACACACATATATATATATACGGTATATATATATATATATATATATATATACATATATATATATGCATTATACATATACTCTACACTAGCAGTTACAAGAAAATGGATGTGACAACAGGTTACATGGAAACTACTTAAGGTATCCTTATAAATATCTTCACTTGATAAAATGCCCAAGAACTGATGCATGGAAGGGAGACAAAAAAAGAGCTAAACTGCTGTTATTATTAACCCCATATTAGAAGGAAAACAGATACAAAAGGTAGTCATAAACAATTTAAAAAAAACAGCATTAATATAAAATATGCCACAATTATAAAAATCCTTTCAAGACAGAAAAAATCATTTGGATCTTTCAAGAATTAAATCTTTTGAAGATAATGTATCATTTTTAAAATATCTGTTTCTAACTAAAATCACATAGCACAGGTCATGAAAGTAAGTATAAATTTTCCTTACATAAATGTTAGAAAATTTTCCAACATTGTATTTTATGATTATCCCTTATTTATGGTAAATCTAAAGAAGCTGTAAAATTTAAACCATGAAATCATCTGTCTTGTTATGCCTACATGTAGAGATGTCAATATTCAATTTTAAGGTATAAATAAAATATAACTTCCATTTAAAAGTGTCAACCTTGTTTTCAATCTATAAGTACAGGAATAATTCAAACCATTTTGCACGTTATTTTATCTATCAATAGTAATTAACACAGTCTTAATCTGGCTAATGTTAATGACCACTGTTCTTCTGTAAATCCCAGTTAAACCAAGCTTATTAAGGGCTAATTAAAGGAAGTCTTATGTGCACTGAATAAAGTAATGTCTGTTTTTAGAGTTGGAGTACATATTTTGTCTAACATAAAATGAGAGAAAACTTTTCAATTAAAAGTTTACTGGCTCTGTTTTGATTTCTAAAACATGTGCCAGTGAAATGGCTGACAACTTCTTTACTCTTCATATGTGTATATAATTTATTTTTATGTGGCAATATAATCTCAATCTAGAGGCATATTTCCTGAGCATGACACAGGCTCAGGATGCAGCAAATAAAATACCCTTTAAATAAATTATCAATCAGGATCAACTAGTGAGGATTATGAATAATAAGGAATGTTGAAAGTAGGTAGAGAAAGAAAATATTATATATGGTTTCAAATAATGTTGAGGAATTTCAACTTTTTAAAAGATATTTAGGAGTATGTATGTGTGCTTTATTATTTTATTTTTATTTGCTGTTTAATAAATATCATACAATGCTTATATTGTGTAAGGTTGTGTTCTAAAGACTAATTTAACACAACCCTCAAAGAGACCTATGTTCATAATTATTATAACTATAAAACAGATAAAAAATGTGAGACACATAAAGGCTAAAATTCAAAAAAGTATCATCAGAAGAGTAGTGAAGAACAGATACATGCTTTACACTCAAGAAGTTAGGTACCGTGTTTTATGGTCTCAGCACTAAACCATTAATTATATTGCCTCTGCTTTCATTTACATGTTCTTATTCACTTATTATCTCTCTTCTCTTCTCCTTTCCTCTCCTCTCACAACACCCCTTCACAAAGACTTCTTTGGGAAATAGCAGAAAATGTTATAGAGTACTAACAAAGTTTGGAAGAATCAGAGGATTAACAGAAAATTAGCCTAGCAATGAAATTATGGAGATATGAAAATTAGGTATGTGAGTATCTTAAATTTGGAGTAAAATATGACAATATTGAGAGACTATCTGTAGTTACAAGAAAACAAAAAATGATGTCCAACTACATTATGTTCAGGGTTTTTTGTTTCGTTTTATTTTATGTTTGTTTTAATCTAAAATTAGAGAAGAATGTGTCATTGGGTTTTGAATATTTTAAAAGCAAACATATATGTATGTATTTATATATATATATATATATATATATATATGTAATATAGTCAGAGATTACAATGAAATTTAAATGTTTGCTTCTAATACAGTTTCGATTTCAAATTTGGAGGAAAACTGACACAAATTTAATATTGAGAAAAAATATTTTTATGGAAATCTACTTCTCAGGTACAATTTATATTAAGAAATAAATTGTTTTGACAAATTAAGTAATATGGTCTACTAGATGACTTTCTTACCTGTTTTTATCAGTCATTTCTTCTTTTATTCATTGTTTTGTCACATTTATATCTAAACATTAGTAATATGTATTCAACTAATCAGAGTTCTTGGTTACTGACCTAATGTAATAGTGCTTGCATAGTATGAATTTATGATATAAACCACAAATCACTCCAGATTCCAGAGGGAA
>PVKE010037189.1:0-16025 GCA_004027555.1 Craseonycteris thonglongyai | reverse complement strand
CAATCTCTCTTCAGACATCAATGAAAGTTAGGCAACTTTGAAAGAACAGTACCTGGGGTGAAAGCAAAGCATTTGGCTTTTCAGAATATTTTTTAGTAATAGGTCATAACTTCATGGCTTCCAGATTATAGGCCATAGCAAGATGGGTGTGTTCTCCTTTCGAACACAGGTTTAGTGGAAGTGAAGGGCGTATGCTGTACACAATGTATGTATGTTCTGCAACATTCGGAAAGCTTAGCCGGGAAACCCCGTGGCTCTGACTGAAGGCAAAAAGGAAGCAAAGTCTTCCCCAGTTTTTAAAAACCAGAAGCATTTTTCAGAAGTCGTGAAAATCACACGATAAAATGCTTAGGAGAAAATGACTGCAAGGTGGTCCCAGTTTTTAGTGATAGAGGGATCTGTTGAAAACACCCTGACATCAAACATAAATCAGTTTTAACTTCAATTATGAAGTGCTAAGTAGAATTCTTTGATAAAAGGGGGTGTGTTTCTGGCATTTCCCTGATAAATAGGTGTTTGTGTGGGGGGGGGGGGGGGAGTTGTGTCACCATGGAAACCAAAACCTCACCACGTTTTATTTTTTCAGACAAGGCAAATAGTCTAATAAAAACTAGATATCTCTAAAAACAATGTTGAAGACTCATCACTGTTAGGATATGTTTTTGTACTTTTAACTTGTAGCATTCTTTAGTTTTTAACATTCATGTAAAGTTCTTAAGACTAACACTTTGAGATTTTCATCAAGTCATTTTTGAAATTACAAGCATTTTAATGAATATTTCTAAGTAGGCATGAAGGCAACTACCCACGTGGTTGCATTATTAATGAGTATGTTACAAACTTTGAACCACATCTCTCTGAAGGAATCAAATGTGAATTTCTTCAGCGTTGCACAGCCTCTTTTACAGCTATTTAGGTAGATACCTTTCATTTTCTTCCTTCAGTTTTTGCTTCCTGTGAGCAAATTCTGGACTAGAAGTGCTGTGGATAGTCTCTGAATCTAGTGATGTTTTCCCTGAAACAAATTTTACTTTCTACATTCCTTATAGAGTGCCCCCTGGCGCTTCTAGATGGAACTGCCTACTGCTAAGAGTCAACACATTTCATATTCCTTCTTTTCCTAAAAGCACAAAGTTCAATTATTTTTAATGACTTAATTTTAAGTATATGTATATTTAAATGAAGCCTATGGTAGGCAATTCAAATATACCTTCTAATGTAAGAGGCAGTATTGGCAGTAGAAAAGAGCAATGGTCCAAGATATCGATGTGTCTAATCCTAGCTCTATTTTTTCAAACAGCAACATTTTTTTTTTGAAAAGCCATTTCATCTCTCTGAGCCCTGATAATTATGTTCATAAAATGGGACTCATTATATATGCACAGGACCAGGATTATTTTGAGATTCATAGTGCGTCTGAAAATCTTATTTAAAAATGATAAATTCTAAGTTTTATTGGAGCTAAAAATGCCCTCAGGATAAATATTGCACCATGCTAACATATAATAAGCTCAGTTTCATTTATAGTTCACAAATTACTTTTTGGGTGTGCTTATACAACACCAAAATATCTGGTCCAAAAGGTAACATTCACACAGGGTATATCTCCAAAGAAATTTCACCTGCTTACTTGCTTTCTGCATTTATTTCGTCAGCCATCAGAATGTTCAGTGATTATGTAGGTGTCATTGAGCAGTTCAGTAGACACTTTCAAAATGAAAATCACTGTGGACATGTCCTTCCATAAGAGACAGCAAATTTGCTCTGCTATGTTTACCTGACTGATAACTACACTACTTCAATGAGCTAAGAGACATATTAGATACAGCAGGATCCGGGGTTTCTCCAACATTTAAGTGACATGTATTTGAGGGATAATGAACAACAAAGAAAACTTCAGTCTTGGAGAGCTTCACTCTGCACATGAGTTTCTTCTAAAAAGGTTCTTACCTCTTCCATAACATTCTCCTCATTCTCAAATTCCACAGCATGGGCCCTAGAGTTGGTGTCATATATTTGGTGCCATAGCCTGTGTTACTTTGCTACAGTTACCTAAGTGCTCCTGTGAGGACATATGACCTCTCCAGCTCTGGATGAGTCCCCTAATCAGGAGGAACATGGCGTGGGTTTCTGCACACTCACAGGGCAAAAGAACCCTGCTGTCAGACTTCCATACTCAAGGCCATGAAAACACAGCGCTAGAGTGGATACTGGGATAGCTCAACAGGCTGAGCTCTTGCCTCACAACCGCAAAGTTCAGGGATCAAATCCTGACCCTGGCCCATGCAAACCATATGATGAACTGCAGCACAACTTGTAACCAACGGATTAGTGGCAAAGGTTCTCACCTCCCATGCAAGAGGCCCCCGGCTCAGTTCCCACCCTGCACAGCCCCACATCTACTTGTGTGGAATGAAGCCATGTTGCAGCTAATGATGTACAACTATGGAGACTGCTCTGGGCCCTCTCCCACTCTCAAAACAATAAAATAAACCTTAAAAACAAACAAACAAAAAACCCCACAGCACTAGAAAATGCATCGCCTGCTCTATCATAACAACTTATTCTTCTGCAAGAAGAAAGTTTTCTCCTACATGGTATTCAAAATAATTTTATTATCGTAGTACCATGTCTGAAGGAGTCATTTGAAATATTCAAAGTTTTAACATGGTTAAGAAGGAATAAAGAGGTGTGATTCACAATCTCAGTGACTTCTGATAAAAACATGTGGAACAGACTGTGACCAAAAATATGCCCATCTTTACATGGAATAATTAATCTTATAATGCTCATTTTTTATTTATTCTGATTTGTTTCAATGAAGAGCATACATTTAGTAATGTCCTTTGATTGGATATATTTACACATTTTGAAGTTCCTTACATCTTTAAATATGTCACCAAATTTCTAGATTCATAGATAGCCTCAGATACTTTCTGGAAAATGAAAGTTTATTGTGAAAGTAAGTTTTCTTCTTTGTTTGTCAGGATCAACTCCTATTGTGAGCACAGCTGTGGATTATTAGGAATACTTTAAAATAAGAACTGATATAGCAGCTTTCCTATTGAACAAACACATTGAGTTATACAAAATGTATATTTGTAATTCTCCATTTATGTTTTTAAATATTGCCCCTTTTTATTAAAAAAAATTTTTTTTAAGCCTATCATTTTTAATGGCAGAAAACAAAGAGTTCTTCGGGTACATTCATGGAATTTTACTATAACACAAAAATATACATTTAGATAAAAGAAAAACAAATCAAAATATACACAAAAGTATACATTTAGATAAAAGAAAAACAAATAAAAATTATTCTCAAATTCAGACTATTTCCTACACAATGACTAAGATCTGAAGTTTCTAAGTATCTAGATTTTATTTTTAAATAATACCATCCTGATGTCAAATATCATAGAGATATAGCAGTGTCATAGTAATTTCCTACAAAGGACATCACGATCCAGTATTACTCCGCACACTTCCATAAATTAATTTCCTACTGTGAAGGAAGAGCTCTATTTATGTTTTTTTATTCCTACAAGTACAGATTTCCAGATTTTCTTTGGAATCTTATATTCTGCGGACAAAAAAATAGCCCTCACATTCCTTGTCAAATCTGATCAATGTCATGCTTTCAAGCTAAGTTCTAATGATGATTTTATAGTGACTTTTGTAGCATTAATTGATTTAAGAACACATGTTTGGTTTCAACAGATTGAAGTATCAGAAGTTAAGAAAGGGCTAACAGCAAAAGAAGTTTCAAGAAGTTCTCATAGATTTATTCACTCACTTTTTTTTTTAGGTGACAACAATTAAGTAGTGTGCGACTTACAAAATAGCATGTTTCTTTTTTCAAAAGAAAAATTTACTTGTATAACGTGAACCTATGTAATTTTTACTAACCAGTGTAATCCTAATACATTTAATAATTTTTTTTAATAGAAGAAAAAAAGAAACACCTTTACAGGGGTTATAATACTCAAAAGAAAACCACATGTATGTATAAAAAATAAGCAATAATAATAACATAAAATAAATAATAATGATAACTGACTAATAGTATTTTACCACAAAATGCCCTCATTCCTACCTCTTATATCTATAATTGTGCCACCTGTGTGTACAACTTATCACAAGAGATGAAAGATAAGAGATAATTGTGACTCACTGAAAATCGATCACAAGTGAAAAACTTTGAAGAAGAGACACTCAAAATCCACTACAACATTTTGGTGCCAGCTGAGAATCTACATGTGCAGGCTACCTTTAAACATGAACAAAAAAAAAGGAATTTGAACTCTAATTAGGAAAGTATTACCTGTTTATGCCTTATTAGCCATTTCTTTCAAAGTTGCATTTTAAAAATAACATACTACTTGTCATTATTATCGATTAAAAAAATGTAAAATGAAGTTGCTGGGATAGTGCTCTAGTTTTTTATATTGTATTTATTTGAAGAAAAGCCCCACCCACATAGGAATGGCACGTGAGAGCAAATCCCAGTAAAATCATTACATCTGGGTAAATAAGCTGGAGTGTGAATTTAGGGATATGAAGTAGGTAACATTTTTCTAAAATGTCAATCACACATCTTTGTCCCATTTTATTTAACAGTTGAATACTTATTAAAATGTGTTGAGATCAGGATAGAAAGAGTGAGCTGGGTGGGGAAAAAGAATTAAGCTGGGAGGGAGAGAAAGCCTGGTTAAGGGTTTGAAGTTGAAAGAAGGGCATCATCAGAAGCCCTTGAAAATAATCTCAGTCCTTCCAAGATCTCCTTAGACTTGACCATCTCCTTGTGCGAGAATCAGCCCTATGTCCTTCCCGATATTGCACTTAGTTTATCTCTAACATAGTTTATCTCAACATACATGAAATACTCCACCACATGTAAGGCATACTCTCTTACATGGGCGCGTTGTCAACCAATCAGATGTTTTGGCATTTTGAGCTGTGGATTAGAAAAACCAAGACTAACCAAAAAGATGATCTGACACCGGATCAGCCAGGAAAGCAATAGAGAATCAGCATAAGCAATGATGAAAACAAGCAATTTTCGTGAAACCCTTTTTTATCAAAATCGAGCTACACCCTTTAGACTGTTTGACAACATCCATTAAGTACAATACACCTAGGTTATTTTTTATTTAATTTTTAAATTATTTGTGTATTTAAACCCCACATGTTGATTTCCATTCCCCCCCACCCCCCGGAATCTTTGTTTTGTTTGTTTGTTTGTTTGTTGTTTGTTTTTATGAAACTTTCCAGGACATGACATGCAACTTGTAAATAATTCTGGCTTGGCAGATCCTCAAATCCACTCACAGATTACACGCTGTTCTCATGCTACGATCACCAAACACACTCCTCACTATGTAGACATGTTTCAACTCATGATGACGGCTGATGGATGATTCACTAAGCTGGCTGCTCAAAGCATTTGTCCGGGTTCAATAAGCATTCTTATTTATGTCAAGGTTTTGTTGTAAACAAAGCAATTGAAATGATTTCTCGGTGGCTACCGACAAAGAGGTTTTTAAAAGCACTCACTTGTCCTTTAAAGACAAAAAACCAAAACCCACATAAATATGTCAAAGTCCTATGAAAATAAGATAGGTTCTCTTGAAAGTAAACTCAAGCCAATGACATCCCACAGTGTGTTTCCTGGGCCGTTTCAGTTATCTGCCAATCTGACAGAACCGTCAACAAGAGGGTCTGAACATGAGCTTCAGAAAAACAATCTTTCTCCATTAAGAAAAAGTTCTTTAATGAAAGAAAAGCCAAATTCTCCTTTTAAGTTCACCCAAGTTGGAGCTCAGTCCAAGTTCTTCCATGCACAACTTCTTCATGATCTAATTGCCGCCGAGTCATGGGTCAGAAAGGATCACATTAACAAGCAGCTGTAAATCACTCCAGCAGGGGAAACACTTGTGAAATGCTTAATGATCAGAGAGGGAAAAAAATGCAAATTTCCAAAAGGAAAACAAGAACCTATTTCTGGGTTTGTGTCATAAATTGAGCCCATATCCTCTGGCCATGCAAGAAGGCTTAGCTCATTGCTTACGCAATAAACCCATCTTCTTGGTGGAGAGAGATTCCACTGTGGAGCCATATCTTCTTGGCATTTTATTTTATTTTATTTTACTTTTATTGTTTTGACAGAGAGAGAGAGACAGAGAGAAGGGGAAGGGTCCAGAGCAGTCTTCATAGTTGTACATCATCAGTTCAACATGGTTTCGTTCCCCACAGGTGGGCGGGGGCCGCACAGGGCCAAACCAGGGGTCAAGAACCAAACTGGGGGCCTCCCTCATGGGAAGCACACCCCAGTTCAGTATATGGGTCTACACAGGCTGGGGCTGGGACTCGATCCTAGGACCCCAGAGCTGCAAGGTGAGCACTTAACCTACTGAGCCATTCCTGCATCCCTGGCATTTTAATCTCTGATCAGAGATTACTACTCTATCATTTAATACCTGAATAGTTCTAGTTCCATGGTGGAATGAAAAAGAAAAAAAAAATCCATATGTACGTATGAATTAAGAAGCACATCCTTTAAAAATCACTCAAGTGAATTTACATTGTCTTCCAAACGGTTTGCACTGACCTCATGAAAGTCATTCAGGATTTAAAATGGAAGTAAGAACAAAAGTTAAGCAAATAACTTACTAAATGCCACAGGAGAAGGAAGGACAAAGATATTTTTTAAGAGCTTAAAAGATAGAGGGACAAGGAATAAAAAGGGAGGAAGAAATGAGAACAGCTTTTGGAAGAGTTCAAGGTTGTTTTTCTCCCACTCCAAAATATTCAAAGCAAAGCCTTAATTGTTAAGACTCCACCAATAGATGTCTGAACCAATCTGACTCAAACTGAGCACATCCCTTTATAATTCCCTGGCAACTAATGGAATAAACACAATGTATTTACCTAAACCGTTACTAAGGAAAAACTTTGGAAATTGCTTTGTAATACCTTTCCCCCCCCCTCTATGTTCAACATCAGAATATCAATAATTTAGTGGATTGAAAATGATTTGGTAAACTCACAGAAATGTAGTTACTGTCTTGCATATGGAGATATGGAGAAAAAATGATCCTGTAGAGACACAGTATCATATTATTTGCAAGGAAAAAGCCAGCTTTGTTTCTTCACTTCTAAGTTCTCTTATAGAGATTTTCAGCTTCTGTATTTGAATGACAACTTATTTTATCATCGATTTTTCAAAATTGTACCTTGATGTGCATAAGTTTGACTGTGGACTAATTTCAACAACAAACTGCCTTGAAAAGAAAAACAAACACACAAAAATCTACCAGTTATACAGAACCCTTCTTTATTGTTCTAATTTAGATAGTTTTGTTGTTGGTCCAACTAGGTTTGGCTGATTGGGTGGATCTAACCTCTTATCAATTAAGATATTCCAATTTAAATAAAAAGTAATAAGAATGGCTTGAAACCAGTGATAAGAGTTCATAAGTCAGGAACAGAAACAAGAAGAAAATATACTTTTAGGGGGTATAGGGTCCTCTAAGCGATCACAAAACCCCCTGCATTAAATGCCTATCCTAAAAAGCCAATTTTTAAAAAGATGGTCCTCATTTTATCTTCCACCAAAATGAGCCCATCAATATTCAAAAATACATTTTTTCTTAATGAAGTCTTAATAATATGTCCTTAACTCTCTGAGCTTATAGAATCTACATGTCTCTGAGGGATATATTAATACACTCTGTTTCTGATAATACCAAATTGCTGTTTCTTTGCTAGTTTGTTTTGAAACCATTGGGTCTGTTTCTCCACTACTGGAATAATCCTACCATAGTCTCTTCAACTCATGGAACAGTCTCTTCCACTGTAAAATGAAAATCTTGGTCTCTTCAGACTCCTTTTTGAACGAAACTAGTCCAAGCCCTTCCTTCATGCTATGTTATTACTTTAGCATCTGAAGAGCCAAACAGGTCACCTGGGTGTGCTTTTATTGGGGTGGGGAGGCTCTCAGCAATACTAAGAGACCAAAAGTTTTTGGAAACTGTTGAACCTAATCACTCACGTTTAAACATATGCCAATCTCACATTTATTTCATATATATATATTGTTTGTTTGTTTTTTTGGTTAGTTGACCAGTAATTCAGTTAAACTATTAATAGTTGAGGAAGGACATGTCTAGATTTTGCTTCAACCACCAAAGATACCGATTGTGTCTGATGAGTGTTGAAAGAAAACAAGTCCTTAATAGCTTCCTAAATTCCAGTTGGAGGAAGAGGCCTCATGGGGTAAACGCTTTGGGTAGCAGAATAAAATGTTGCTCCTGTCTGTAATGCACTGTCTGTTTCCTACTTCCATTCTAGTGCCATTGCTGAGTCTCCAGACTGTTGTGTGATGAGTCTGCACTGTCCCGGCTAGGGGATGGTACATTGTTCAGCCTGTCAGACGTCCTGGAGTGCTTCTTCATTAGATGTTCTCTGCTTGGACTGGAGACATAATCTACCTTCTGTTGAACACTGAAATTGATTTGCGGGGTGCTCTTCTTTGCTTCTCCACATTTCACATCTTCCCCTTGAATTTCCTGTGTCAGGGGCAGGGCATTGTCTTTCCACTTCCCTCCTCAGAAATCTGAGCACACTTTGGGTCTTCTGGATATTTCAATGGATCTGGGAATTGTTGTCACAGTGTTTTGCTCCATGGTACCTTACTGAATACAATCTTGTGTTAGTTTTTGAGAGAGTCGTCCGTGCTTGCTTTCACTTTGGATTCTTTCTGTTTTAACGTTATTGAAACTTACTGGTCTTTTCCCATGAGTTAATGGCAGAGACTTTTTTTTTCTTTTGGGTCAAAAAAACAAAGTTCCTAATTAGTATGTCGCACCCCACCCCACCCCCACACACAAAACATATTAAAAACCAAAACCCCATAATGTAAGATGGATGTGTTTGAAGTTAATAGTTTTTTTGTAAAAGGAATATACATGGAAACAGCAAAAATGAATGCCCTCACACAAATGAGAAAATAGGCTCTCGTGTCTTGCAAGAGTGGAAGAGATGAACAGAAATTGGCTCAGGTTGGCATGTCTGTGGTCGAAGTTGGCACCTGATGTCATATATTCTAAGGAGAATTCGGAATCTGACCACTTAGCGCATCATTGCTAAGACCTATTTATGGAAGCATATTGTTTTTTGTTTGTTTGTTTTGTTTTGTTTTTGTTCAATTTATTGAGGTGACATTGGTTGATGACAATTACATTGTTTCCAGGTATACAATTCTACATGACATTGTCTATACATTGCATTACGTGCTTGAGAGCATATTGTGTGAGCGGGTCAGACTGGAAGACTTTTGGAGGTGTAGGTGAAAGTTCAAACTTCTTTACTCAAGTGTAGCCATCGTGTAAGAAATTACCCAAGATGATTCATTCAGTCAACCTACTGTCCACTGATCAAGGAGGAGAGCAAGCCGCTGAGGTATTACTGTATCTTTCTCATGCCTCACATGGTAAGCGCAGCATTCCCATCTGAGAGGTAGAATTGTTCCTTTGAGTAAAATAATTAATGATCCCAACAAAAGGAAAGCTGTTACGAGAGAGACCTCTAGTGGGGAAAAATGCAAGTGCCTGGGCATGGGGTTTTATTGTTTATGCTTTTCAAAAAAACAAAAAACAAACCCAAAACCTCCAGAATTTGTAGTTGCTCTTCAAGACTGCGTCTACTGAACAGCAAACTAAATTCCTCTTGAATGCTTAGTACAAATAAATTGTTCAAGCAAATAATGCTTTGCAAGGCAGAGTCAATAAAGGAATTGAGGGAGATGTAACTTTGTAGATATTGGATTTTAGAAAACAAGTAAGATTTCTAAAAGAGGGCAACCAAAGTTTGGAGGTATTGTCTTTTTTGTTTGTTTGTTTGTTTGTTTCTTGAATCAATTCTTTCATTGTAGATAATTTTTTGACGCATAAAAATATTTTTCTGTGTGGAGGGGGATTTTTCCAGTTTTTCACAAAGCATAACATTCAATTAAAAACAACAACAACAACATTAACTCATAGTCATTGTTTAAGAAAAATGTCAAAAGTTTGTTGATGTGAAGAGTCAGTGAACAGCAAGTGCAGGCTATTTAAAGAAATCATGACAAAATAAAATCAAGAAATCATTGTGTCTGGTTGGCAGAGGATCTCATTTGACTAATCCTCCTTAGTTTTAAGATATTCTTCTCTGTTCTGCATACAATTGCATTTAATTCACCCTCCAATGTATAACTAATTTCAGGTACTTATCAAAATTTTCTACTTGAAAAAGAATTGAAGATAAATAGGAAAATATTTTGTTTGTTTTTTGTCGGATTATTAGCACTAAATCCCAGAGAAATCTGGGTTCACTCACTGTGTTTACCAACCAGGTAGGAATATAACTTGTCATTTAAATGAGGAAGTCTGCTTTAGTCCTGGGAAATACGGTGACCTAAGGCTACATAATTTAAGAAAGTGCTCCAGGCATGAGGAACAAAAGGAAAGAAGTTGATTATTCAAAGGCACAGCATTAAGTCAGCACTGAAATACAGTTACAGCTCCTAAGAAAAGTATTGTAGCTGTGGGAACCAGTTGCTCCCAGTAACAATTTCTGAAATCCTCTTCTAGAAGAATGAAGACAATTAAAAATAAAAAAAAAATTGTTAACCATAGGAGAGCCTTTGTTTCTGTTACTGTTCTGATGTCTTATGCAAATATAGGAACAGGGCAGCTTGTGGGGCTATTTTTATTCTGAGGGTCAGCCCCTACTTTGCTTGCCTGTTTTTAATTCTGCTTATGGTCTGTAGTAAAACTCTTCAGTTTCTTCTCTGGAGGATGAACGTTTAAAGCCTATGAGTAAGGGAGGCTCTTCATAGCCCTCATATTTTCATATGTATACGTCTCAGTTAGTGCTGATGAGGATCTTGCTTTCCATTCTCACCAAAGTTTGAATATCCCGTAAAACAGGACATCAAAATTTTGAGGAATCCTTTGGGCCGGTGGCTGGCAACCAGTTAAATCAGAATTGATAGGGATGTGGGGTGTGTGTGAGGATGTGTGTGTTGTGTGTGTGTGTTGGGGGTGGGATAGCTGGAGAACATAACACACACGTCAGTTCCCCAACTTTGCACTTCAGAATGGAGCAACATCAGAGAAAGAAAAATTACTTCGAACTGTGGAGGCTTGAAATGAGATTTCATGTATATTTAAAAATAATTATAATGCTAAAAAAAAAAAAAGTATCCAAAGATAAGAAAAGCAGAAAGCAACATGTTTATCGGGACTCCTTTCCCATTTTTTCTTTTTTTTCAAGAAAACGAATCCCATTCTTAGGTTATGGGGTGTCCTTGAAATAAAACTACACACTTGTTTCTCACTATTCCTCTAACAATGTTGGATCTGGCCCTGCCACTCCGGGCACCTCGCCTACTCTTTTGGATCTTCATAGGCCCCACTGTTCATGTTCTGTGAAAAATAATTTCCACAAGCACCTTAAGACATGAGAAAGAGTGACGGTGGAAACAGAAGTCTTCAGAGTTTGCTAGAATTCTCATTAGAAAAGGAAAAGCCTCAATGGGTCTAGCCAAGGGGCTGAAATACAACCCCTGAGTGTCTCATTCTCTCTCTCTTTCTTTCTCTCTGTCTCTCTCTGTCTGTCTCTGTCTCTGTCTCAGACACATACCCAGGAAAGACTCTGCAAATACAATTTAATTCTATTTTAGGTATGTTGCGGACCCTGTCTTAATTATTCATGTTATACACTTCTATTGTCTTTTTCTGCTTCTCATTTGAGTGCAATCTAGAGGAAAGAAATAAAGGAAGGGAGAGAGGAAGAGACTCAGTCATTTCTGCCCTAAATGGGTGCATTACTGCATTATTTTTTATTTTGCCTTTTTTTTTTTAAGTTTGGAACTTTCTTTTTCTATGCTCTTCTTCTAGGCTGCAACAAATTAGCACAGGACATACTTCCTATCATTCACTGTCATTGTCATGTATTCCCATTCCAACAGCATGAACCACCAAGTTGGTACAAAGTATGAGAGACACTGTAGAGAGGAACAATCAACATCAATAGACCAGTGCTCGGATAACCCGAACCTTCTTATATCTGCAGCACCGCCAGTAAATACGTCACCTTCATACATCCCTATTTCTTCTGTATTTTGATTTCTCTATCTGCAACAGGAAGATATCACTATTTCTCTTACTCAAATGTTGATATAATGATAAAATGCTTGGAAGCAATACAAATACAGAGTAACATTATGTATCTAAAAATGAAGATAGCACCTGTAGAACACAATTAGAATGCCTCTGACAGAGTGGATGTCCATCCTACAAACTCTTTAGCTTAAATCTTGCAGCCATTGCTTTAGACCCTCACTATGGTCACACAAATGACTGACACTGAATTGTGGGTGAAACTCAGCCCAACTTTGATTTGACCTACATGGTTCCTTCCCTTTGCCAATAGCAGCTGTGGGCAATTAGTGTTCAATGCCATCCTCCCCACAAGACGTGATTTCACGGTCCAGACCTCATTGCACCAAAGAGGGCTGGGTGTCTAACCCCGGGTCATTCTAGGCTTTTCCTCCTGATGGACTTTCAGAAGGAAGAACCTATGAGGTCACCTGACCCATTCACATAACAGGAAGGATTTAAACACTTACTAAGCAGAGGTCCTCTGGTTTGTCAACAAGAACACTTCCAGGCAGAAATATCCTTGAGACGTAAGTTATTATAATTGACATCTTAATTAATTCAAGACATTATTCACCAGAGTTAAACAATAGGTTTCTTTTCCCTTTCTCATGAGAAATCACAAAGGTCACTCAGTATGGATTTTCCAGAAGACTGTTGTGTCTACATCAATGTAAGGAAATAGGAAACAGGGCCATGCACCTATCTTCTTTAAAAGAACCTCTATGTCATATGGGTTTACCTTCCTCAGTAGATACAATATTTAAAAATATCTCTTCCAATCTAAAAACTCTGAATTTTTTTTTGTTCATAGGGTAAAATTTGTAGGAATTTAACAATAGCACATATTAGTGTGAGCTTGGATTTGGATTTGCATAGTGTTCTACAGATGTTGGCACACAGAAAAGGAGAAATAGTGAAACTAGCACAATGGTGAATAATACGACATTGCTGCAGCTGTGCAGGTATCATTTTAAATTGTTATAGTGTATTATACAAATATGCATATCCTCTACTAGATTGTGAGTTTTCTAAGCACAAGAATCATATTAATCTTTGTAAGTTTAGTATCCTTAACTTATTCATTTGTGCATTTATTCAACATTTATTGAGTACCTGCTATGGAACAGGAATAGTCTTATGTGTAGAAGTTTTTATAAATATGAATATAAGATGTTCCTTATCCTAAAAGAACTCACTGTCTGATGAAAATAAAATAATATTGCATTATATACTTTTAGCAACTACAGAGTTTGAAAAGCACATTTATTTCCATATCTTTTGAAACTTAACAACCACGTGAGGTTGGTATACTTAGCCGCATTTTTAGGAGGAAGGTGAATTCCACAGAAGGTAATTATACTGCTTCAGGTCACTCAACTAATCAATGACAGATCATCCAGTCTTCTGACTTCAAATCCTGTGGGAGCTTCATAAATATTACAACTAATCCAACAATGCAAGAGTGGATCATTGAATTACGAACACTGATGGATTATTTGTTGTCTTGCTTCTTTCTCTGATCAAGTGAAAATATTTATAAAGCATCCTTCTAAACATCTGTCTTAAATTGATTCCATAAATAAATTACATGGAATAAAAACCCAAACTCCTGATTGAACAGATGAATTGTGAACACAGGATCTTTCAAAATAAATCAAAATATTCACATACTCTCAAATATTTAGTACCACAAATCTGATTCAGTCCATTTCAACAGCCAATCTCCGCCCCCCCCCCTCCAAATCGGCTTTTGTGCATAAGGACTGCATGCAATAGAAGAATACGTTAGTCCTTACCCTCATGGTTCCAGTTCAAAGAATTACTGTGCCAGAAGTTGTTTCCTCTGTTACGGGTCCAGGAAAATCTGATTCTTGTTAGTATCACTTCCTATACACAAAGAAAGTAGTAGAATGTTGCTTTGATTCAATCCAGTCTACACAGAGCACTGTACCTGCCAGGCTGCATTTATACTAAAAAGAGAAAAATTCAGAATATGTTACTCAAAAGCTTCTGTGTTGTGATGAAGGCGTGGTGGGGCAGGGGTGTGGGGTGACCATGGCATCTTGTGCGCACTAAAACAAAATATTGAGAAGGATCATTGAAGATAATCAGACTGCATGATATGCATATCAATTAGAGTAAACAGTAGATAAAACCAGATAAAAATTGTATGCACCATTATCTTTTGAGGAATTATTTAAACGAGGTGTTAAAGTCAATATGACAGATCATGATTGCAACAGATGTAGGAAGCTCTATGGATCACATCTGGAGATTAGATCTATTTTATTCCCAAGTATAACTATACCTCAAGCAAGGGCATCTCTGGCCCATATTTGAACCATGAGCTTCCCTTTTTGATTAAAAAAAATTTTTCTCCAAACTGAGGTTGGCTATAAAACAATATTTGTACTTAAGATGACTGAAAATACTATGTCAGGAAAGCCGAATGGCTCAATGGGTTAAGTATTCACTTGCAGCCCCAGGGACCGAGGATCGAATCCTGGCTCAGGCCTGTGCAGACCCATATGCTGAACTGGGATATGCTTCCCATGCGGGAGGCCCCCAGTTCGGTTCTTGCCCACTGGTTTGGCCTCTGGCTTGAGAGGCCCCCAGACTAGTTCCCGCCCTGCACGGCCCCCAGTCACCTGTGTGGCACAAAACCATGTCAAAGACTGATGGCGTACAACTATGGAGACTGCTCTGGGCCCTTTTCCCTTCTGTATTTCTCTGTCTCTCTAAAAAAAAAGGAAAGAAAGAAAGAAAGAAAGAAAGAAAGAAAGAAAGAAAGAGAGAGAGAAAGAGAGAGAGAGAGAGAAAGAAAGAAAGAAAGAAAGAAAGAAAGAAAGAAGGAAGGAAGGAAAGAAAGAAAAAGAGAGAGAGAGAGAGAAAGAAAGAAAGAAAGAAAGAGAAAATGCTATGTCATGGAAGTGTTTGAGTATCTCAGATTGAAGCTGCAGATCACAGATCAAGTATAATTCTGCTACAATGTATCCTCTTCATTAATTAATTAATTAATTAATTCAATTATCTCTTTCAGTGAAAGTATATCAGTTAATATTGAAGATAAGTCACAACGAACATGAAGAAGGTCCAGGCATTTGAGGAAGGTATAACACCAAGATGATTATTAGGTCTTTGAAGAGGAGGCACTGAATGGTTCATCTTTATCCCATGGTTCCTGGGGGGTGTGGCAGATACATGAAAAACTGCTAACTAGTGAGGGAACCAATAAGTGAGTAAAAATAAACATCACAGGTCAAATTCTTAAGGAATTAAAAAAAAAGTCAGTGTTCTTAGATCCTGTGACTAAATAAATAGTAAGCCAATGATGAATGAAATAAAACTGGAGGCCTGATGCTCAAAATATCTCAAAAAAGCCAGTTTTCTTACTCAGTAGCTTGACCCCACCCTGCATTGCTTCCCTCTTCCCCCAACCACCTAATCATTTCATAAGATAGACAGAGTGAGAAATGAGAGTAAGTCGACCATGTGACAAGCAAGATGTGCCTTGGTCTTTGGAGGGACCCAGCCTACCAGAAACTGTCTACCCAGTCTCAATATAGGTTTTGTTTTTGATATTTGGTTTTAGAGCTCCTAGTAAGATCTGAGTTCTGTTTTTGTTTTTTTTACCCACATACTGAAAACATCATCTGTGTTAGTAGTCTCCATATGACATCGCTCTGACATGCTGTAAACATAATAGCGTATTTTATGGCTCTTGGAAAAATAAGCAAGAAAAGGAAATATCCTTCTTCCATGCTTGGGTCAAATATATTTTATAGTTAACTACACTTAACACATAGGCGCTCTCCAGAAATG
>PVKE010037188.1:0-16026 GCA_004027555.1 Craseonycteris thonglongyai | reverse complement strand
TAAAATGTAAGGTCTGAATTAAATTCTAGGACAATTTTAATTGATATACCGGTAACTGAATATTATACTGAAACTTTGCATTGTGCTGGTTGTTTTAAATATTTTTTGAATATTCTTAGTATTCTTCTATCATATCTACAGAGATTCTCTATATTGAGCTTATGTTGGTCTGTAATCGTATCAATGTGATAGTTGAATATAAGTGGTTATATAAAAGAAAGCACCTTGGTCTATTCTTCCCTGTTATACTGCATAACTTTCTTGTAGTTTGATTAAGAATAGGGGAAGTAAGTAGCAAAAACGGTGAAATAAGCAGAAGTGGTACCAGATACTTGGAAAATTAAAAAAACAAAAACAAAATTTTCAGTACACATTACTTAAAAACATGAATTTCACTGGAAGATTATAAAATTATTTTTTCCTTAGAAATTCTCATCTCAAAATCTGTATATCCTAGTATATGCTTTTAAAGCTGAGTATAACAAATACTGGTTCTTGTTACCATAACTGTCAGTCAATATGAGTAGCTTTATTTGTGAAGGAGCTATTTAACAGTACCTTTCCAAATGCTTGCAGTTGGAATAGCAGCCAATAAATATAACAGAGCAATAATCTATATCCAGGTAAATAACACATATAAAAAGTGAAATATTTAAACATGCATTAGAAAATATA
Organism: Craseonycteris thonglongyai; assembly: GCA_004027555.1. Classification (NCBI taxonomy): domain Eukaryota; kingdom Metazoa; phylum Chordata; class Mammalia; order Chiroptera; family Craseonycteridae; genus Craseonycteris; species Craseonycteris thonglongyai. Next base: position 15,351 of record PVKE010037188.1, on the reverse strand, counting down.
ACTATTAAAATAAAACTATGACAGCTACAATTCAAAATTAATTATTTATAAGTTCTTATCTTAAAATTAAAATTTACTAAATATTTAGGTGGAAGTTGTCAAGTTTTATATCTCAGTCTCTAAAAACCTGCTATGAGATTGGGTATTATGTATGAGACTTAGGCTTGCTGCTAATAATTTATCTTAGTTCTTACGTAGTAAGAACTATTCTTACCCAATTGTGGGAGCAGGAGCTGTTGCAACCTTATATCATGTTAGCAAAGTTTAAAATATGGTAGCTTTCTATTCCCCTTAATTGTGGTGGAGCATTTCAAGAAATTTCTACCGTTCTTCTTATGTATTAATTATTGATAGATTTCCATTTCATACTATGTAAATCATGTAACTTATATTGTTTATGATACAGAGAGAAAATATATGTAAAATTTAAAAATCTCTGTAGTCTTCAAACAACTTTTTCACTAACGAGATATCATTTTTAAAGTGATATTTCCTAAGACAGGGGTTCCCAACCTTTTCATACCCTAGGGCGCATTCTAAAATATCGGTAGGGCGGTGGGCACCAGCTATTTCCAAGGATATTTATTATTGAACAAGAATAAAAAATAATAAACAAAAATAATTTTAAAATAATATTTATTGTACAAATTATATACACACAAAGAAACATACATACAAAACGTAATACAAAGTAAATAAAAAACACACGTATAATAAAATCATTTAAAAAAACATAAAAGAAAACAAAAAATAACAATCTGTCAGTGTGATCTTTGGCATTGCATTTCATTGGCCAGTGCCTCGTAATTAGGAGAGTATGACGACAACCCTGTTAGCAAACAAGTATTAAGATGCTCATCGGTAAGTCGAGATCTATATCGTGATTTTATTAAATTCATGTTTGAAAACAAAGATTCGCATAAATACGTTGACCCGAAAAACGATTTGATTTTATATGCCGCTTTTTTAAAAAATGGGAACCTTTCTTTGTCGACTATGTTCCACAAGTCCTCTGATATTAAGGATTTTAGCAAAATATCGTTCTTAAGGTTCAAAATTTCTAACTCTAGTTCTTCTGCTTTCCCCTGAACAAGGTCTGCAATACATGCGGCTAGTTCTATTCCATTTATTTGGCAAGTAAAAGGATTGATACGGAAGGAGACAATTGGCTCGATATTTGTAAACTGCAGAAATCTCTCTTCAAACTGTTTTGGAAGCACTTGCAGGGTCTCAATAAATAATGACACATTTAATTCATTGTTACCTAGCATTTTCCTCATATATGGGAAGTGCACGAGAGATTTGATATGCAGATGTGATATCAACAGTCAATTTCGCTTTACATGCGTTTACAGAGCTTATCATTTCAGCTCTATTTTTGTCTTTTCCCTGCAACTCCAAATTGAAAGAATCTAATTTTTCCATGGTGTCAGCAAGAAAACCCAAATCTACCAGCCAGCAAGAGTCTGTTAGTTCATCCTAATTTTCATTTTTATCATGTATACATGTTTTTATTTCTTCAATTAAGTTCACAAATCTTGTAAGAACTTGACCTTTACTGAGCCAACGTACTTCAGTATGCAGGATGAGATCGTGTTCTTTATCTTCAGTATCTTCTAACAGGGCCTGATGGATAATACAGTGGTAGGACATAAAGTTTGAAAATGATTCATCTTTCCTGCAGAGGGCAATAAATCCTTTGTTTTTACCAACCATTGCTGGTGCCCCATCGGTAGTTATCGCAGACAACTTATGCAAAGGCATGTTTATCGACCTGGCGTCTGTTCTGAAAGTTTTATAAATATCCTCACCTCTTGTCTGTCCTTTCATTGGTAATATTGCAACAGCTCCTCTTTTACTGTGAAGTTACTAAATACCATTCTCACCATAACTGCCAACTGTGCAGTGTCTGTTGACTTGTCAAATTGCAGAGAGAAGCAGTCACATATTTCCAAGTCAGTCTTTAACTGAGTTTGCAAGTCTTTTGAAATTGTGTGTATTCTTCTTGTGACTGTGTTATTTGACAACTGTAGGTCTTGTATCGCCGACATAATCTCACGCTTGTGAGAATAATTCTCAAACAAACAATCGGCAGCAGTCAGAAATGCTTCTTTGAACAATTCACCATCCTGGAAAGGTTTTTTCTTCTTTGCGAGCATGTGAGAAATTTTGAAAGAAGCAATGGTTGTCTTTTTAGATTTTTCCACATGTCTAGTGGAAACATTCTGTTGAGTAGTTAAACTTAATTTTAGTTGATTTATATTTTTCTTTCTTACTTCAGATTTAAGTGGATAATTCATATCAAAAGTGGTATGACTTGTCTGAAAGTGATGTTCAACATGATGTTTTTTTGGCACTGCAATACTACTGCCACACAACAGGCAAACACATTTACCTTTTAAATTAATGAAACAATATGATTCCTCCCAGTCTGTGTTAAAATTATAGGTTCATTTTCTCTTATTTGGTCCACTCATTTTAGGACTAAAAAAATAAAAATAAAAATAGTTATAGAACTACAATATCATATCAAATTGCCACCATAATAATAGATGACCTACCTTGCTTTTCGTTCATTTAAAATCGAATATATCAAAACACTGTGATCCTAGCTAACCGTCACGACCCGATCAGTCCAGCAACCGCAATCAAAATGGCAACGTGGCGTCTCCCGGTGGGTGGAGGAGAGTTTAGAGAGCGCAGCGGCTAAACAAGACGCGACATGGACAAAGGCGAAAGCTAGGGAAAACTTCTACATACGATATCGCAAACATACCAACAAATATACTAAACCTGTGTAGATACTCAAACAATATTTTAAAATTCTAACAAATGTATAAAAATAAATTATAGTTTTACTTAGTGTTTATGAACAACTTCTGATGCAGTCAAATAATGGCGGGCGCACACAAATCGATGGCGCCCGCGGGCACAGGGTTGGGAATCCCTGTCCTAAGGAGTGATGTGTTTACTTTATAGCGTATTTTCTGGCGTATAAGACGACCGGGCGTATAAGACGACCCCCTAATTTTACAGTTAAAACATAAGTTTAGGCCTATATTTGCTGTATAAGACTACAGCCTTGGAAGTGGGGGGTAGTCTTATACAGCGAATATAGGCCTAAACCTATGTTTTAACTGTAAAATTAGGGGGTCGTCTTATACGCCCGGTTGTCTTATATGCCGGAAAATACGGTAAATAATGGTGCCCTTTTAAAAAGGACATAGAACATAGCAACACATTTGAAATGATTCTCTGGATTTCACTCACAATTATATATTCCAGTTATTAAAAATGTACTGCTGAAAAAGTGAAAGTGTATATCCTAGTATTTCACTTTTCACTTGGAAAACTTGCTTGATGAAATCAGAATAAATAAAAATTTGCATAAATAAGAGAAATATTAGCCTGTTTTTCTTTTTAGGTAGTCATAGATATTCTAACAAGTTTTTTTTATTACATATTATGTAATAAGTTTATTTTAACTTAAGATAATAGGAAGTCTGAAAAAGTAAATATTGATGCTATCCCCAAAATAGGTTTTATGGAATCTAAAATATTTCCCTTTGATTCTGGTTATCTATTATGATGAAAATATACAAAGATATATAAACTAAGCACAGTCAACATATTATTGAGCATATTTATTCTAAAGAGAAGTATTTCTCTTAAATAGTTTTTCAGGAGCAAACATAGAATTATAATTTTTTAAACTATCAGGTTGTCTTTCCCTCTCTCTTTGGCAAGTAATTGAATATTATACATATTTAAATTTAACCTTAGCTTTTTTGATGTATTCTGGATACACTTATACAAAATACAAATTTATTTTAGTAAATCAATCATATTGGTGCATGGACTTAAAATGTTTAAGAATTATTTGACTTATGGTACTCTGAATTTGAAGTGTAAGATAATCACAACATATGTTGTAGAATAAACCCAGTATTTACTTCCTAAAAGTCATCTAATTTATTGTCTGCTGGTGCAATATTGTATTCCATATAATTAATTACATATGGAGAATTGTGCCTTTTCTTTAATGTTTTTAATTGACTGCATTTTTTACTATTAAAAATGAGATTGAGAAAAGTTACAGGTAAAATAGAAGTCCTTGATACATTAGAGGAAACTAATGCTTGCTTTAAAATTGTCTATAATATATAACCATTTCTGTTTCTGTGATAACAACTATCTGGAGAGGTAATAGTTTGATATGAAGTATACTTTGGAGTAGGTATTACTTTGGAGTTCTAGAGTCAATGCTAATATTTTTATGGTTGTCTCACAGATAATATAGTAGTGTCAGGAAACATTTATTAACTAATATGTTCAGTGTTAAAAGCATTATGCTAGATTCCAAAGACAAAAAATCAGTGATAGGTTACTTAAATGTAAGTATACTTCTTTCAACAAGGATTAGGTTTGATACTGGTGAATTTGTGGTCAAAGAGAGGTATCACATTGTTTCAGAACACTTATTTCAACCAATTAATACCCACTTGCACTTGTATTGCTTGGCATCACTAAGGTGTGCTGAGATAGATGGCATAGATTGGCTGACTAACCAATTTTCTGTTGTGATTTTTCTTGTGGACTCTGTTTAAATATGGTTACAGACTGGAAAGTAGCACTTTTTTTTCTCATAACATTTTGATTCTTCTCTTTGAATGTTCAGGTGTGTCAGTATACAATGATAGTGTTGAAGCCTTTTATATTAATATCTTAGTTGGTATAATAAACAGCCTTATTGGTTTGAGAACAATGCTTAGAAGGTTTCTTCACTCTTTTGAAAATGTTACGAAAAGTCATTGAGTTCTTTTAAAATATAATACTTCACATATTTCACATGTTCCAAAATGAATTTATTTTGGAAAGCAGGCAGTTTTGTTTGTCATTAATTACAACTGAGCAACTCCTCTTATCTTCACTGAGAATTGCTATGAAAGGCAGATTTGGGTTCCTTAAACATTCTCGAAGCTTAGTGAAAATTTGCTCAGAATATGGTGGGAAAGAGAAAATTTTTACATACTCAATAATTTTAAACGATTACCTTTTTCAAAATCATTTTGATGCATCATAACCAAATAGCAGAAGGGCACTAAAGATCAACTGAGCTGCTTTTTGACTAACATTTCAGGGTTTGTGAAGCAGCAGATAGACAGCCATATCACAGATCCCGATCAACAGAACAACGGCCTCTCCCAGAGCGGACCACCACCCGCTCCAGATCCACTGAGCGTCCTGACACAAACCTCATGAGGTCGATGCCTTCATTAATGACTGGAAGATCTGCCCCTCCTTCACCTGCCTTATCGAGGTGAAAGATAAATCAATCAGACTAACTTCCCCTTTGCCCCACCAGCACACCATTTTATTTTCCCAGCAGCTAAACGGTCTCTTCTGTCATCCTTGGCTGATCACTAATAACAGTCGATACTAACCTTTTCAGTGTAAGCACACTATTTATATTCAGTGGATATAATAGTGTGTGGCTACCATTGTAATTTGTTTATCAAGTGTCCTGACTGCATTTGTTTTGTGATTTCTCATTTATCAGGAGTCCTGGGTAAATCCCCACATAATGCACTTCATAACTGTCATGTTCTTCTCCTACAGAATGAGAAATTGTTTGTGTTCATTAGACATCACTTTGGACTAATCATCATAACAACAATAAATAAAACTAAATTTTGGTTTCTTTCTATCAATACTAATATCATGTATTGACCAGTATCTTCTTTAGCTGAATTTTGAATTGTTCAGAGTCTTATTTGTAGTTTCATCAGATATTTTCTAATAAAGGGGTCTCTAGTGTAAGCCTCGATAAAAATCTCTTTGCATCAAAGGAAAAAGTTTAGAGTTAAGAGTTTGAAATATGGTAGAAAGAAATGTAAAGCATTACCTTTTTGTTTTTTGTGCTGCAGACTCTCCTCTTGCTTTCATATGGATAGAATATTAATTTACATTAATATTGATAATTCCATAGATTTTACTGTAGGATTTTCTGTGCATGTATCTGTGTATGTATGCACATTACACAAAAGTATAAACATCTTTGGCTATTTAGATAGTTATTCAAATATCCATTTTGTATCCTACTTTCTTAACCTTTTAATCAGCCGCCAAACCTCTTTTAAAACTGCATTTGTACAGCTATCATATGAACCAAATGTATGAAAATATTTAACTCATTCTATTTAAAATGAATATTAATGATGTATCTTATAGGTCTCATCCTCGTACTGGGTCTGTCCAAACAAGCCCATCAAGCACTCCAGTGGCAGGAAGAAGGGGCCGGCAACTTCCACAACTTCCACCAAAGGGAACATTGGAGAGAAGTAAGTTTTATTTCTAATTGTGTCGTATAGGAAATACACAAGGAAGCTAAGGTGAATCAAGATTTTTTTTTACTACTTTTGTGTCAGTTTTTTTTTGTTAATCGAATGCCTTAGCTGCATTTGCTAATAAATGTTATAAATTTTGCACTTAAAAATTGTAATATTTGTAGGTAAAATAACATTACTATTACTCTCGCACATTTTTCAAATTAGAATTAATGCATTTTAAAAAGTAAACAATCTTTTAAATAAGCAGTTGGATGATATTACTTTGCTGCAACTAAGTTTATGTAATTGTTGATAGTTACATAAAGTTTATTAGTAACTAGCCAAATCAATTTTCACACACTGCAAAGGACTGGTTAGCTGATGCACAACAATGGTGATCCTTCTCAAAACTGGAGTACCAGGAAAAAGGTAATCATGAATATACAAAGAAAGATGCATGTTGTACTGATATTTTTAATACTTTCAATTTTTTTGCATAAGAAGCATTATTTGCTTATACACAGATGAATATGCTCCCCAAACATCTATAAATTCATGGATAAAGGACCTCTAAAAGCATGGGATGATAGAGTATAATACTTTTAGTCTTTTTGTAAATGGTCCCTTATTATGGGAACTGGATATGCTGTGCCAAAAAAAAAAACCATATATATATATTTTTAAATCACCATTTAACTTTTCTTTAATAGATAATACATTCTGTGCCTTTGGAAATTTGTGTTGTTTTTAACCCCTGTGCTTTGGTTCCCTCTTTTGTTTTGTTTTTATTTTGTTTTTCCTAGACAATGGAATCAAGGAGATAGAACCTTATGAAGGTCTGTACATAAAGGAGGGTTTGTTTTGTGCTGACAGCCTTTGTGGGTGGCTCTGTAAGCAAAAATAAACCCAACTGCAATCGATGTCCCTCCATTTGTATAGTCCTTTAAACCCGGTAAAATTATTTTGTCTTATGATTCTGATAAAGTATTCGACTCCTGTTTTACTTGGAAATTATACCAAGGAATTAAATTTCTCTGATTCATTCAAGTAAGAGTACAAAGAATTTAACTTCAAGTGACAAGATAAAATTTCCTGTTAAAAAATTTTAATTTGCTCTTTAAGCAGACTTTTATGTTTTGTGTAAGACTTTAACCAAAGATATCAATTGCAGTCTGTGTTTATGTCATTGAGGATGTACAACTAGTCTAGTTATAGTTATCATCATATATTTCATTTTGTTTCTATGATCTTTTAATTATTAAATTTGGCTTTCTAGAAGAGAAAGTTGTTGGATTAGACAGTGATTGTGGTTTGTATTTTGTATGTAATTTTTCATGTTGTAGCAAGACTGCTTACAGTATATCAAAGTTAAATATGTACATATTTATTGTCATATGTGATACATGGAATGGCATATATTTATTAGAACAATAAAAATTCTTCTCCTAATTATAGAATTCTGAAGTTGACTTTTTAACTTTAAAGAATTGTTAACTGTTTTATTTACTGAATAATCTCCAGCACATGGAATAATGCCTGGCACTTTATAAGCCCACAATACATATTTGTTGAATGACTGAATGAATGAAATAGTTATTTAAATACTGAACAGCAACTTTAAATAGTCTATACAGTACCACTAAAATAATCTTGTCATTCTATGTATATTTATGTCAAAATTCATATCCTATAACCTACTTGTAACAAATTTTCAACTGCATTGCGTTTGGGCAACAATATTTTTATTGCCTTATATAACTTGGAACAAGTTTTGTTCTTGTTAGTTGTAGTTGAATGTTTTACCAACTTCTATTTTGTGGTCCTTTCTGTTTACTATGTACTGTGATTTAAACATCTCAGTACTGTTGTGACTAATGGTTTGTTCTGCTGCCCGATAAAAAGCTATCAGCAGCATATCTATAATTCTCAATTAGTTGCATAGGAATGGGTATATAATGTTAAAACTACTTACCATAAGTAAAGTTCTGTAGTACATATGGAATTTTTTGTCTTTCTATGATAGAATTTGGTTGTCTTTTGTTGGTATATGAAGTCAAAAACATAGTTCATGGTATAATATTTAAAAACATTCAGTTTTAACATACTTTTATACTAATTGTCTATTGAGATGTGAGTAGCTTTGTTTTTTGTATCTATAATTTACCAAAAAACTGACATAGAACTGATACTGAAAGTCAGGGTGGCGTAAATTTTTAATGGGCTTGTCAACAAACATACTATTTACTGTTTTTTGCCTGATAGAATCTATTATAATCACAGTTTTCCTTTAATGTTCCCCAATTGTGACTTTTCTGTTTTTGTTTTTAAAAATTTATTTATTGTTTTTGACAGAGAGAGATATACAGAGACAGAGACAAAGACAGAGAGAAGGGAGAGGGCACAGAACAGTCTCCATAGTTGCACATCATCGGTTTTTCCACATAGTTTCATTCCACAGGTGGGCGGGGCTGCACAGGGCAGGGACCAGGCCAGGATCTCACCCCGGTGAGAACTGAACTGGCAGCATTCCCCAGTTCAGCATGTGGGTCCACACGAGCCGGGGCCGGGACTCGATCCTTGGTCCCCAGGGCCGCAAAGTGAGTGCCCAACCCACTGAGCCATCCCGACTTCCCCACTTTTCTGTTTTCATAAATAAAATAGAGGAGAGCAAAAACTTTTCATATGTTTTCCAATTTGAAATAAAAGGATTTTTTTGTTGTTTTTTTTCTTGCTTAAAAGTATGAATTATTTTAACAGTATTTTCATTAATTTTTAATATAAAGACTTCAGTAGATACATGCTTGTGCAATTTTCTTTAGCTCTGAAATAGATATATAACACATTTTTCAGAAGTCTTCAACTTCTAACTTATATATCTGAAGTTAAAGGTGCATAGCCTAAAACAGACTATCATTTGATGGCGTGAATCAAATGATGTTTGGATTATCTCTAAAAATTTGTCAGAATTTATATTTTAATGACATTATTTTAGAATAAAAGTAATGTCATGTTTATTTTCTAGTCCTATTCAACAGATAAAAAATGAACAAGTCCTAATTTAATTACTTTTTATTTTGGTCATGCTGTTTCTGTTAATTAATTTAAAACCTATATACGTTGGCCTTGATGGTAGTATAGCATTAGTCATCTCTTTTTGTCTGAGAACCAGAGAAAATAGGAGCAATATAATGATAGTATAATATACTAAACAACTTTAAGATATTATTAATTTGTTTTGTTTTGTTTTCCCTAAATTTGATGTACTGGCTCTTTGTAAAAAATAAGTGATAGTTTATAATATCATTTTTGTTTCTCCAGAAGAAAAGTTATATAATATTATTTTTAAGAATGTGCCAAGTTTATAGACAAAGTATTTTGTACTTTGCCTACTTTACTCAGCTGTCACTAACATATTATACATATTTTAGGGGCTACAGTTTCTCTGTTAAAAACCAGTCATTGTGAAAGGAGGCAATGTGATTATTTATGACCAGTATACATGTTTGCTTGCATAACATGTCAGAAACTTGTTTAAAATACTGTTAGTCTTTTTATAATAACTAATATATCATGAATAATTTGAGATTTTTTGTTTTGTTTCACTTAAGAGTAAGAAATATAAATATCTGGTCTTACCTGTTTTGTTTTGTTTTGTTTTGCTTTTACTTGTGCAAATACAGAAGTTAATGAAGAAACTGGGCATGTGGAAGAGCAGGGGGGAGAAAAGCAGGGTGAAGAGGTCAAGGCAGGTCTGTCTGACTCTGTGTCTAAAATAGGTAACTGAATGATTTAGAAGTATGGCTTTTCAATTTTACATAAGACTTTGGGCTTCCAATTAATAAATGTACAATAAAGAACAGATTGTTTTTAAGAACTACTTTACAACAAATTACCTTAATTTTAATGGGGAAATATTACATAGGCTATTAATTTACCTACTTGAACATTTTTCTTAATGTTTAAAACAAACTAAAATTATAGATAATGCCTCTGATCACAATTTACACTTATTTTTTACTCTTTGATCCTAGCTTTATATTCAGTTCATTTATTTATTAAAAAATTGTTATTAAGTATCTAGTAAAACACTGTATTTTATGCAGTGTTACATTGAAGTTCTAGCCTCTTCTCTCAACAATTTTGATTTTGTAGCAGCACATTACAAATAAACATACAATGGAATATAAATTACAAAGTTATAATTCTTAAAACTTTATGAGACTATCATTTTATCTATATGTTTTTCCTAAAATAAGAACAATTAACTATAGATTTATTTTCTTCATCCCAGCTCAATATTGCTTTAATAGCTATTGACCATCATAACTTCTTCCCAAAGAGTGTCCTCTTTCCAAATGACTGTGGAGACAACTATATTATGGTGTTTTTTAAGCCCCTATTATTTTTTGACATCATAATTTTTGCCACTTTGTTTGTCTGAATGTTCCTGAAAGGATTTTAAAACTCAAAAAGAAAATATTATTTAATTAGTAAATGTATTTGTATATTTTTTGTCTAATTTCAGTATTTTTATTTGAAATTCAGAACTAAATCTTAATCTTATGTAAGCTGTTGACTTTTAAAATATTAAAAATTTTTATGAACAATGTAGGATAACTTTAGGTCTAATTTTATCATGGTTAACTCATCATTATTTTTTATTCATGAATAGTGGAGTGTACTTTTGTCCCTTATATGCTCTCCTTTACCATTCTGTGAAAGCAACGACATTATGTAAGTTGTGCATGAGATATCATGGATGTATTCTTTCGGTGGTATTCGTAGTTTAAGACAGAAGACTTCTTAAGCTGCAGCTACTAATTATCGGTAACTATTTTTAATATACAGATGAGAAATATCATGAGAGTACATCTGATAATGAAAACAAAGGCAAGTTAAATGCGTATTTATAGAAATGTATAGCTATCTATACTGTTCTGAATTTCTAGTATACTAACTAGTAGATGGTCACACATCTCCTGTTTTCCTGAAATGCCATAGAAATAACATTCTTGTGTTATTTTTTTATGTTACAGTATGAATTTTATTTATTTATTTGCTTATTTATGTATTTATTATTTATTATATTGTTTTTGAGAGAAGGAGAGAGAGAAAGGGAGCGGGCCCAGAGCAGTCTCCACAGTTGCACATCACCAGTTGCCACATAATTTCCTTCCACACAGGTGGATGTGGGGTGCATGGGGCAGGAACTAAACCTGGGGCCTTCTGCCCTATGGGAGACAAGAACTTTCACTGTCATCTGGGTGGTTAACAATAATGCTGCAGTTCAGCACATAGGCTTGCATGGGCTGGGGTCGGGATTCAATCCCTGGACCTATCATTTGCAGGACAAACATTCAACCTGCTGAGCAACCCCAGCATCCCTGAATGAATTTTATTTTAATTTAGTTGTGCCATTGTTTTTCTAGTGACTGTTCCTATATATCTCATACCAGTCCATATGTATAGTGAAAGACTTTCACACTGTTCACGAATTAGCTTTCACAGTAAAGTCATTTTTTTTTTTTTAGGGTATTGTTAGTTTGGGGAATTAAGCAGTAGTTAATATATCACCTTTTAAAAAAATTTTGTCATTCAATTTTTTACACTTTTAATTATTTATTTATTTACAGGTGAAATATCACCTTTTTAAAAAACTTCATTAAGATAGCCCACTTATTGAACCAGTTTGCTCCTTATGCTTCATTCTCAAAATTAAGTTAGTGAATTACATTGTTACCTCAATTCTTAAGTTAGCATAAAAACATAACTGTAATTTTTCTAAATTTATAGGTGACTTATTATTCACCAGTTTATTTTTATTTTTATTACTTTCTTAGAGGCTAGGAGGGAGATTCTGTGAGGTGTCATATTTAGTGCATGGATTTGTTTTCCTAGTGTGTGATGTCATCTTTTGCAGTGTGTGTGCTTGGTTTTCATTTGGGTTGTTAATGACATTAATAATTAATAATTAATCGCTATTATCTGTTTTCAATGTTATAAAGACAATGAGGGAGAAGCACCAAGTTCACCTAATAATGGGAAAAAAGGCAAGTCTAAGATGAAGTTAATAGTGCCTTTCTATATATTAAACACTTCGTATTGACATTTGTGATGTGCATGAATATGCTTTTGTAAATTAAGCATAAATACTAGTATTCATCCCAACTTATCTTATACACTATTTAATGTGTCTGTTCTTTTTAAAATACATTTCTGAATATAAAATTTATCTTTAAAATACTTAATTTATTATTAGATTCTGGTAAAAATTCTATTCCATTGAAATTTGTGGCATTAAAATCAGAAGATTTGCTTTCTTGGTCATGTTAAGGAATAAGATTCAATGAAAATAGTCATGCATTTAGGAAAATACAACATAGATATTTTTCAATCCAGAATTGTTTTAAAAATTAGTCTATTTTAAAAATATTTTAAAGCAAAATTTTAAAATAGAAAATGAAATGAACTTAATGAGTTCAGTGAACCTTTATAACATTTATAGATTTTTCACAATTCTATATACATGAATTACTATATCGTGTAAGTGAGTAAAACAAGATGATTGATTTTAATATTAAACTTAGTTTTCGTGTAACTATTGGAAACTCAATTTTGTAACTTAACACAACTAAATTCTTTCAAAATGAAACTGTATGTTTTATAGTAATCGATAATAAAATTTAGCTACATATATTGACTTAAAATGCCAGCATTTAAAAATGGTTACATCAAAAAATTAATATTCTAAAATTTCTCTATAGTGTAACAATTTGCCCTTGTTATTTGGCTGCATTATGAAATGAAGTTTTATGCTTCAGTAATGTAGTTAAATGTTCCTTTAGTCTTGAATATATTCTTTCTTCTCTGTTTCTACCTTTTATAAATAATGTCTACAATTTTACTTGTAGGATCTAATTAGCCCTAAAAAATTTTTATATATTTTCTTACTATGCAGTGTTATTTATTCATTACCTCCCCTCCATGTATTAAATTCTTAAAATATGCTAAGATATTTTAAAAAGGCAAAGATAATATAACAGTATAAATAAAATTAAATCAAATATTATAAACTATGAGTATTCTCTATAAAACAATGACAATTTAAGTGAGCTCTCAATGTATATTTTCATATTTATCATTTTTATGTGTTTCTTGACCTTTATTATTTTTCCTTACTACCTGTGAAAAGCTATATTCATATATACTTGAAATGTATGTAAGTGATCTAAAAGAGTAAATATGTTTTCTTAACTGCTCAATTATTAGGGTTCAAAAAGTTTTAAGAACTTTTAATGCCATTTTGCATTTAAGTTAATAAGTTTTAACTGATAAAGTATTCTCAGCAGGTATTTTGTTTGTTTGTTTTGTTTTGTTTTTGTTTTTGATCTTGCATGTGGAGGTTCTACTGACAATGGTTCTGTCACTAGTACTCTTTATTAATTTATTTTTTATTATTTATATACAAATCCTTTCCACTGTAAAACATCACTATTGTTATGTAGACCAATCATATGTATATATATTTGGACCTAAGAAGAAGGTAATGAGTAAAACTTTGAAAGATGAGAACTCTATATTTTACATAGTCTAACTCTTTTTGTTTTGTTTAATCTTTTGATGGTCTACCTGTAATAAAGGAATCTAATATATCCTCTTGCTGTTTTCTTTTGAGAGAGGCAAATTTACTGTTTATTTAGAATCTTACAGTAAAGTCATGAGTAAGAATACAGAGGTTAGAGGGCTGTTATTATGTTCCTACTTCTACTTATATATTGACAGTTTTTAAAAAAGGTAACTAATAATTCCATATGTAACCACGTGTTAGAAGTGTCCAACCATCAGGTTGAATCGTGGTCTTACCACCTTCTTTTTTGATTTAAAATTCAAATAGAGAGATTGGAGAAAAATTATGGAATGTAGTGGCTTTGAATATAAGTAAAGAAAGTGCTTGAAGTTGGAGAGAATTATCAGGAGTGTGAAGTGATCACTAGATAGAATATGTAGCAAATCATTGAATTAATCTGTATTAAGAGCCATTTTGGCGAAGTCAAAGTGGTAAAAGATCTATGAGAGTGGGTTTAAAAAAAGAGGAGAGAAATTAAGACAGTACAGACACCATTGAATGAGTTTGGCTGCAAAAAGAAGAAAAGAAATAGAAGTCTACAGTTTAGAGGAGAGATCAGAAGAACAGTATACACGAAGGAAGCTTTGTGTTCAGTCTGTCTTCTAAATTCAGATCTGCCATTTACTTTGTAGAGCTATCTAGCCCCGAGCCACCTGCCTGTAGTTTATGAAGATAGCCATCAGTGTTCTGTGGCTTAGCTCCTAGATTTAGAATTAAGATTTTTAGATTTGGAAGGAGTTGTATAAATCTTTTAATAACACTGCTTTCCTTTGTGATAAAGAGCAGAATTCTAGAGGATAATTAACTTTCTCTGATTTACATAGTACCAGATCTCTAGTCTTGACTTCTGATTTCATGGATTTATATACCATGCATCTTCAGATAAGTGGCATCCCCCTTGCAGCCATTTATTTTATTTTGGACATTAGCTCATGGTTTAGTTTGTTTCAACTATTATCTGTTCTCTTTAATGTATTATGCTAGGTTGAAATTGAGGATGCAACTAGGAATAAGATATATTCTCTGCTTTGGGGCAGTTCCAAAAAACAAAACAAAACAAAACAAAAAACATTAATAAAATAACAATAACAACAGAAAAAACAGCTGGCAAAATTATTCTGTTGCATGCTATTTACATAAAGTGTCTTAAGATTGTGATACATGTGTAAGGTCAGCTTTATAAAGAACAGGTACGGGGGGAAAGCCGGGACGGCTCAGCGGGTTGAGCGCTCGCTTTGAGGCCATGAGGACCGAGGATCGAATCCCGGCTCCGGCCCAGGCAGGACCCACGTGCTGAACTGCGGAGTTCCCACAGTTTGGTTCTCTAACTGTCTCTGTCTCTGTCTCTCTCTCTGTCTGTCAAAAAGTAAAATAGAAATAACTATGCACTGAAGA